>VIAB01000461.1:164700-179842 GCA_009801035.1 Oophaga pumilio
CAACTTTCCTCCCACCTCTCATCTAACTCTCTCCTTGACAAACTTCAATCTGGCTACCGCCTCCACCACTCCACCAAAACTGCCCTGACCAAAATTACTAATGACTTACAGCCAAAGCTAACAGACAGTTCTCCTCCTCCTCCTCCTCAACCTGTCCTCTGCCTTCGACACAGTCGACCACTGTCTAGTGCTACAGATTCTTTCTTCCCTTGGCGTCAAAGACTTTGTCCTGTCCTGGATCGCCTCTTACCTTTCCGACTGCACATTTAGCGTTTCCCACTCCCACACTACCTCCTCAACCTGCCCTCTCTCGGTTGGAGTCCCTCAAGGCTTTGTCCTGGGGCCCCTACTTTTTCCATCTATACTCTTGGCCTAGGACAACTCAAAGTCCCATGGCTTCCAGTATCACCTGTATGCGGACGACACTCAGATCTACCTCTCTGGCCCAGATGTCACCTCTCTACTGTCCAGAATCCGGGAGTGTCTATCAGCCATATCCTCCTTCTTCACCCCTCGCTTCCTAAAACTCAATGTAGACAAAATAGAACTCATCATCTTTCCTCCATCTCATGTATCTTCCCTACCCGATCTATCTATTATGGTAAACGGCATCACACTCTCTCCTGCACCTGAAAGCCGCTGCCTCGGAGTAACTCTCGACTCTGCCCTGTCCTTCAAACCACACTCTTGCTACCTCCTGCCGCCTCCAACTCAAAAATATTTCCAGAATCCGTCCCTTCCTCAGCCCTCAATCTACTAAAACTCTTGTGCATGTCCTCATCATCTCCCGCCTTGATTACTGCAACACCCTCCTCTGTGGCCACCCCGCCAACTCTCTTGCACCACTCAAGTCTATCCTCAACTCTACTGTCCGACTAATCCACCTCTCTCCTCGCTACTCCCGTTTCTCCCCTCTGCAAATCCCTCCACTTGGTTCCCAATTCCCCAACGAATCTTGTTCAAACTTCTAGCACTGACCTACAAAGCCATCCACAACCTGTCCCCTCCCTATATCTCTGAAATAATCTCCAAATATCTTCCCTCACGTAATCTTCGATCCTCCCAAGACCTCCTACTCTTCTCCACACTTATTCGTTCCTCACACAACCGCCTCCAAGATTTCTCCCGAATATCCCCCATCCTCTGGAATTCCACGCAATTCAACATGTCCGATTGTCCACCACCCTCGGATCCTTCAGACGGAACCTGAAAACCCATCTCTTCAGGAAAGCCTACAGCCTGCAATAACCATGCTGCCGCCACGCCACCACCTGAGCTGCCGCCTCGCCACCACCCGAGCTGCTGCACCCCTGACCTTCTGTCTGTTCCCCATTATCCCGTAGAATGTAAGTCCGCAAGGACAGGGTCCTCTCCCCTCTGTACCAGTCTGTCATTGTTAATTTGTTTACTGTAAATGATATCTATAACTTTGTATGTAACCTCTTCTCATGTACAGCACCATGGAATTAATGGCGCTATATAAATAAATAATAATTTCAGGCCGGTATGTGCACAGGGCATCTTTTAGCAGAAGACATCCAGATAAGTGCTGAACATTAGTCAGGACACATGCTGTATTTATTTTATTCTGCTGATCAATTAAAGTAACCTTTGTCTGGGACTTTAATTAACATACCAGGTTGTACAGCCCACACCCTTACCTTGGAGGCTGGGTGTCAGTTACATACTAAGTATACTATATACCAATAGTCAGTGAAATATCAGGAATTAATATAGGGCTATATAGGGTATAATAGGGTAAGACATCGTTGAGTCACTTGCGCTACATTTTAGGGTGCCAACCTCCGAGACTAGGTAGGGCGGTAATCAGGAAAACATTAAGGAACAATAGGTCTCCAAAACCTGGACCATCAGGTATATCGCTGTGGTTATCTAAACTTATGTGTGAATACTACTACACAATCTCTTTTGGGGGAAACTTTATAAAAAAAAAGTTTTGAATAAAGGTTTTTAAAAGGGTTTATTTATGTTAATCGGTTTGATTACCCTTTCTAGAATCACTGATGTGAACAACTTCAGGAAAATGTCAGTGGGTGTTTTTCCTGTAGCGTCTTTCTCGTAGTTTTTGCGGTGGCTTTGCTACCAAGATCTTTTTTATATGAGACAGTGGCGGCTTCCAAGCGGTAGCCGACTGAAGAATGGATTTCAAAAGCCTAAAGTGATTAAAATAAGTTACAGAACATAGAACATGCACAGCAATGTCAAAACAACTTGCTGGGCAGGTTAATTATTTTTGACATTTCTTTAGTGCTTTATAAAAAGGTATATTCCAGGCAGAATCCCCCTGAAAAGGACTGTGCACATATACCATTATACTGAAAATTTGCGACATTTCTTAGAAAATATACATTTTAAGATCCGTCCATGGACCATGCGCTCGGGTGACTATTCCAAGAGCTCAGTCATCAGAAGGTTCAGCCTGCCCTGTTTGAGAGCCTGGTCTCTTTACACATACAGTACATCTAGGGAGAGACCAGTCACTCAAAAGGAGCTGGGTGGAGAGAACCCGACATAACCAGCCTCTTGGACTAGTCATCTGAGAGGCATGGTACGGAGATGGCTTTTATATATATGTTTTCTCTGAAACCTAGCTGAAATCAAGGACGTAGACTTAAATTCATACTGCATGTGAATCAGGCAGCAAGAATTTGCTGTCAGGTTCCCTTTAAGTATTCTTACTACTATGCAACCATAGGGTCTTATAAATAGACTTGGCATTCATGGAAGACTGTACAATATAAAATAGGGGGAATCCGATGATATAGCAACTGAGCCAATTCCTTAAAGATAGAATTAATCTTTATAAAACCTGTTAAATGGTACTCTGAGATTAAACCAAACTTTACAGAATGATTACTATATGCCAAGCAAAGATCAAATTATGACACACTGCTGATCTGCTTTGGGCAAAAGTTGGACATACAGTAAGTCACAAAAGTGAGTACACCCCTCACATTTTTATAAATATAACATATTTTTTCATGGGACATCACTGAAGATATGACACTTTGATACAATGTAAAGTAGTCAGTGTGCAGCTTGTATAACAGTGTATTTGGCCACTAATGTCTAAGCTGCTGGCAACAAAAGTGAGTACACCCCTAAGTGAAAATAGTCAAATTGTGCCCAATTAGCATTTTCTCTCCCCGCTGTCATGTGACTCAATAGTGCTATAATGTCTCTGGTGTGAATGGGGAGCAAGTGTGTTACATTTGGTGTTATATTCTGATATTGGTCACTGGAAGTTCAACATGGCACCTCATGGCAAAGAACTCTCCAAAGATCTGAAAAGAAGAATTGCTGCTCTACATAAAGATGGCCTAGGCTTTAAGAAGATTGCAAACACCCTGAAACTGAGCTGCAGCACAGTAGCCAAGACCATACAGCGGTTTAACAAGACAGGTTCCACTCAGAACTGGCCTCACCATGGTCGACCAAAGAAGTAGAGTGCATGTGCTCAGCGTCATATCCAGAGGTTTTCGTTTCGAAATAAATGTAGGAGAGCTGCTAGCATTGCTGCAGAGGTTAAAGGGGTGTGGAGGTCAGCCTATCAATGCTCAGACGCCGCACATTGCATCAAACTGGTCTGCATGGCTGTCGTACCAGAAGGAAGCCTCTGCTATAGATGATGCACAGAAAGCCCACAAACACTTTGCTGAAGACAAGCAGACTAAGGACATGGATTACTAGAACCATGTCCTGTGGTCTGATGAGACCAAGATAAACTTATTTGGTTCACATGGTGTCAAGAATGTGTCAGCAACCAGATGAGAAGTACAAAGACACGTATGTCTTGCCTACAGTCGAGCGTGGTAGTGGGAGTGTAATAGTTTGGGGCTGCATGAGTGCTGGCGTCTGTGGGGAGCTACAGTTCATTGAGGGAACCATAAATGCCAATATATACTGTGACATACTGAAGTAGAGCATTATCCCCTCCCTCTGGAAAATGGACCGCAGGGCAGAATTCCAACATGATAACTACCCTTAACTCACATCCAAGATGACCGCTGACATGCTAAAAAAACTGAGGGTAAAGGTCCTAGACTGGCCAAGCATGTCTCCAGACTTAAACCCTACTGGGCATCTATAAGTAGAATGTGGAAGAGTGCAAAGTCTCTAACATCCACCAGCTTCATGATGTCGTCATGGAGGGGTGGAAGAGGATTCCAGTGGCAATCGGTGAAGCTCTAATAAACTCCATGGCCAAAAGAGTTAAGGCAGTGCTGGAAAATAAACGTGGTCATTCAAAATATTGACCTTTGGGCACAATTTGGCCATTTTCACTTGGGGGTGTACTCACTTTTGTCGGCAGCGGTTTAGACCTTAATGGCTGTGTGTTGAGCTATTTAGAGGGCACACCAAATTTACATTCTTATACAAGCTGTACACTGATTACTTTACATTGTATCAGTGTCATATCTTCAGTGCTGTCCCACGAAAAGATGTATTTACAAAAACGTGAGGGGTGTACTAACTTTTGTGACATACTGTAGAATTGTGTGCATAACCTGTGTATAGTTACCATCTGATATGTAATTCACTTCTATACTGTAATCTGCTTTTTATTGTTTGCGATACCTTTTGAATAACAATAGTCGCCTCTACACAGCTTGGTGGATAAATACAGTAATCTTACCTTGGAAGCTGTGAGCAGCATCATCGTACACTTCTCTAGCACGGCCCTTGCAGCAGCCATACTTGCTTTTTTCTTCTCACTCTTTAAGTCCTTAAAATATTAGTTTATTGACAACATGATTTCATTTTTGTCTTGAGAATATTTTCACAATAATTACAATAAAACCTTAACGCTGCAGCTACTATACAGAAACAGCTATCATTACTATTGCATATATTATAGAATAGTACAATACACATGCCAGTCCTCCTGCAATATTTGCATTCACATAAAACAATATTAGTGCATTATTTCTACAAGCTTTGCATTGTGTTGTGCCTGTCCCTCCTCTTCTATGAATGTTACCATTCTCCTTGTGGATAGGCGTTTTCCTACACACTAGCAGGCAGACTGAGCATTTTCAGGCAGCACAGACATGCTTCACTGACGAGGGACATGATAGCTCCCAGTTGTCAATTCATTTGCCTTTCCATGAGTAATAAGTGAGGAACTGCACAAAACAAATTTCTTAGAATAAAAATGTCTATCGTTTTATAGATGTTCACTAAAACAGAGCAGACAAGTCATTTTGTAAAGCAGATGTGTCAACTTACAGCAACAGGTCTTTACTCCTAATTGCCAAAAACTGTGGTGCTGTTTGGCTACTTGTAGACATAACAAGAATACCAGACATACAGGTGCTTCTCACAAAATTAGATAATCAAAAAGTGAATTGATTTAAGTTCTTCAGTACAAAAAGTGAAACTCATATATTATATAGAGTCATTACAACAGAGTGATCTACTTCAAGTGTTTATTTCTGTTTATGTTTATGATTATGGCTTATAGCCAATGAAAACCCAATCATCATCTGTAAGCCATAATCATCATTAACAGAAATAAACACGTGAAATAGATCACTGCTTGTAATGACAATGACTATATAATATAGGAGTTTCACTTTTTGTACTGAAGAACTTAAATAAATTCCCTTTTTGATGATATTCTAATTTTGTGAGAAGCACCTGCATGTCCTCAAGCACAAAAAAGAGCTTCTAATATACCCAAAGACTGCACAGTCCGGTCCGATGGGCATCTGTGGTCCTGATCTGGCACCTCCTCTCTCTCTACAATCACTGTCCTCCTCCTTGATTCATGTGGATGATGCGTTCTGTCATACGCACAGTGTCCCCCAATCAAGCTGCTGCACAGGCGTACTTCTTTCTGCCGTGCTGAGGGCAGCGCAAAGTACTACAGTGCGCATGCGCCAGCTTTACTTCCAGGTCATCACCGTTCTTTGGCCTTTCCTGGCACATGCACATTACAGTACTTTGCCCACCCTCAACAGGGCAGAGAAAAGTACACCTGCACAGTAGTTGAATTGGGGGATACTATGTGGATGACGTAGAAGGCGTCATCCACATGAAGCAGGGAAGGAGGACGGCAATTGAAAGGCGAGAGGAGGAGCCGGATCCAGTCCATAGACGCCAATCGGACCGGACCGCATTGTCTTTTTGAGCTACGCAGAGGGGATTGGGGACAGACATACAGCATACTAGAATGCTGTTAAAAAGGCATTAAAAAGGTGGCTGTACTTTATATTGGGAAAACCTGGTGACAGGTTCCTTTTAATATTTGTTGGTTATAGCAACAGAGATTGGGCCCCATCAAATAGACATTCATGGAATATGTAACAGAAGTGTTGTTGTTAGTACACATTGTGCAGAACGTTTTAAAGGCTCTAATGAATATTGTTAATTGCGATACAAGAACATATGCTTAGCGAGCTGATCATGACACTATGGCTATGAAGTACAGGTATCATGAAACGGCCATCCAATTCACTGTTCTAACATGTTCGGGGTTTAATAAGAGATGGCACAGTTTTCTATGCTTCTGCCATGTTTAATAGCTCAGAAAAAATTAAGGCACGTTATGGCAGGTAAAGCACAATGGTAATGCCACCGTGCAGAGATGGTACGTGCTAAGCATTATTGGTTACTATAATACTATTTTGGTCTGAAATGCAGTAATCTCTAATGGTTCTTAGATTCTATCCCAAGTGTAAACTGTGGTACATACATTTTGCCGGTCTCCAGTAAGGTGAGCGAACTCCACCATTTCATTCCCAAACTGACTAAATATCTGAACAAATTCTTGAAAGCTGCTCACTTTCTCAAGATACTCCATGGTTGCAAGAACCTGGAAGAAACCAGCAGATTTATTCATTTATTTTGTCCCAAATGAATCCACATTCCTACAATATGTCACCTGCCAAAGCTTTCAGCCACAAAGCAAAATTATTTTGCAAAACTTATGTCTATTTTTTGTGTGATAAAATGCATCCCACAAAAACCCGATCAGTTACTGTGAAAGAATACATTTTTTCCTCACCATTGTCAGGTAGGGAAACGCATCACTAAACTCAATTACCAGAGGAAGGAGTAACGATCTCTGTCAGGGTTACACGTGATCTAGAATATGTAAAGGACATCTTGGAGAGATTAGTTTTGCGATCCCAGTGGGGAAAAGCAGGTCAAAAGGTTCTTGTACAAAAAAAAAAACCCTCTAAACCGAGGTGACAGTATAAAATAAAAGGGGCTTAAGGGCTCATGCATACAATCATATTGAAGAGCCATATCACATGGATTCAGGAATAGTGATTACACTTTTTTTTTTTTTTTTTTTATAATGGGACACATTTTAGCACATAACTATAGAGGGTTTTTTTTATGTGCAGGCTACAAAATATAAAAAAGAAAAAACAGCTCCATATTGTGCTTCGTCATTCAGCGGTCAATACAAAACAATACTGGCCAAATATGGTGCCAGTATTGTGAAAAATCACATGTGCCTTCTAAAGTGTTTACTTTATTTTTTGCTACTCATTAGATTTAATATTGGTTTCGAGACTAAGAGGTCAATTACAATCCGTTGACATTTGATAGAAAATGGGCTTCCAAATGAGGAAAGCATGTCATATATACTCTGCTACTCGCTATGTATTCATCTAGTCTATAAACACAATGGGAAATCTCACATATGTAACACACATAATACATCCAATAACCTGTTGGACCGATATCGGTCACCATTCCCTCTAGTGTATTGAAAAGGATATCTTACTAGGTTGCCATTTTTCAATGCGTGTGAAGCCTCATTCACATGTCTGTGAAAATCTCAGCTTGAGCATGTGCCCATTATAGTCTATGGGGCTGCTCACATTTCGGTGTCTTTATGCGGAATGCTTACGCATGGAGACATGTCTGATTTTGCTCCGAGTCATGGATGAAAAGCACCAATTGTATGTTATTCATGGAAATATCTGGTGTTTGTATGCATACGAGTCCAGTGGGCGGTCTTACAAGTGATTGACAGCTATCTCTGCCTGTATGCTCAGTCATACAGGGAAGACTATCAATCACTGAACAAGACCTCCCACTTCACTCAACGATTCAAATACAAGGATTTCTGAAACTTTTGCTACAAACATGTTTGATCATTCTGATCTGCTCCTCCTCATCTATAACATCCTGCCTACGGATCAAATACCACCATCAACATGACAGCTTCC
The DNA here is from genome assembly GCA_009801035.1 of Oophaga pumilio. NCBI lineage: Eukaryota > Metazoa > Chordata > Amphibia > Anura > Dendrobatidae > Oophaga > Oophaga pumilio. Next base: position 172,911 of record VIAB01000461.1, read on the forward strand.
CTTTAAGAACTACTTCATTGCATAAAACATAACGTCACTGGTTGATGTTGCAGTAGTGATTAATGTCTTACAGCTTCACAGATTATAGCAAAGCGTTTAACAATGTTTTCTGGAGTCGCTAGAAATCTAGCACAAGCATAAATGCAGCTCCTGAATCAATAGAATCCTGTAATAAAGTAGTATCCAATCTGCAGGAACAAGGTTTCTGTGATCCCCTTATATATCCAACAGCTGCAATCAATAGTCCAGCTGGGTAATGTCTGTGTATTAGAAGGGGTATCCCTGCGTTCAGCTCTCAATGAAACAGCAAGTGGCTCTAGGCTGCCGTAAACTGGGTTATAGTAAATGAAATTACAGATGAAAGTAGATCTGCTGTAAGCCATATGAAGATTTTCTTTAGAACAATCCAAGAATATACATGACTTGCGCCTTATCAGGGGTTGCCCAGAATTAAGTTTAGTTTACAAGAAGTGAGCGGCAGCACTAAATGGCTACCGATCAGCAACTTTTTGCTTGACCTGCTACACTTGTCCACATTTTTTGGTTTATTAAAAAAAATGTAGTTTCAATTAATAAAGGAAACTTGGTTTCCAGAGACCTAGCAATTAGAAAATGAGTAATGTGTGCGTTAAGAGACGGGGAAGCGGACGTGCCAATGATGGTGCACACAGACGCCGAGGATGTGGGGCAGGTGCGACTACGCCTGTTGCTGGAGCACAAGAAACATGCCCATACACGACACATAGCTTCCTGTCCCACTTTGCAGGGAGGTACATCACTTCTCAAGACACACCAGTACAAACAAGTGATTGGTTGGATAGCAAATAATGCTTCCAGCTTGCTTGCCAGTACCACTCAGTATTCCACACGGTCCATACTCACCAGCCAATAGTCTGGATCACTTAATCCTCACTCTGATTGCCCCCCCCCCCAACCATGTTGAGTCCCAGGAAACCAGTGATCCCACACAAGGACACTCAGAGGGACAGGAGGAGATGGTGGAAGACAAGTGGAGGATGATGAAGTCACCAACCTGACCTGTGAAACTGGTATGCAGAGCGCAGCCAGCAGCGCTGAATGGAAGTGATCTGCAGCACCGAAACAGGAAGGGAGTGGCAGTGGTGTGAACAGAAGGAGAAGGCAGGCAACTGTTCCGCAGAACACAGACACTCGTGAATTTCTTCGTCAGAGACTTAGGTGTTCCGCAGTGTGGGCCTTCTTTTAATTTTAAATAGTTTCTGAGACAAAAAAAAGGTCATTTGCAGCCTGTGCCATGTCAAGATCAGCAGGGGCCTGACCTCTAAAAGCCTAACCACCACCAGCATGATCAGGCACATGTCATAAGCACCCGAATCAGTGGGCCAAACGCCTGGGTCCACGATTGGTGCCAGCGGTTGACACCACTGCCTCTTACCCTGTGCTAGGTGCTTCCCTATCCCCTGTCCATGAAACTGGTACGGATGACTTCTGCTGTGCACATTCTGAGGCACTTCCAAAAACTTTTCACAGCACAGCGTTCAGCTGTCCCTACCCCAGGTCTTGGAATGGAAGATTTCAGTCAACTCAGTGGCAGCCATCCATCGGTACTCGGTTCCCAGCTGCCACTATTTCTCCCAGTGTAGCGTCCCTTCGTTGTGCCAGCATGAGTCCAGGAACATAACTCATGCCCTTGCCAACGCAGTTACTGGGATTATAGGTTTAACAACTGACACCTGGACAAGCGCTTTTCACCAGGGACTCTACACTTCCTTGACGGCATACTGAGTGAATATTGTGAAGGCTGGGGCAGAATTCCACCCCAGCACGGCACATGTGCGACTGACACTGAGGATTGCTGGCCCTTCTTCTATCAGGGTTTCCTCCACCACCTACACTAGTTCCTGCTCCCACTCCTGCTCCTCCTCCATCTCAGATTTGATATCTCAGAGCACGTCGTCCACATCAGCCAGTACCTGGAAGCTCTGCCTCAACGAAGCGGCAACAGGCTCTCCGGAAGCCAATTTGTCTAAAAGACAAGCTGCACGCTGCGGCAGAGTTACTGAAAGGAATAACAGACCAAACAGATCTGTGACTCTCTCCGCTGAACATCCAACCAGGCATGGTTATGTATGTAACAATGGCAGTAACCTGGTGGCGGCTGTGAAGCTTGGCAAAAGCTCACACATGTACCATGCTTGGCCCACGTGCTAAACTTGGTGGTTCAGCAGTTACTAAAAAGCAACTTAGATCTGCCAGAGCTTCTGGTCAAGATAAGGATACAGCTGCTGCCATTTGACAGTGCTGCAGCAGCATATGCAAGTGTCAGCTCACTGACTGGTGTGCGACATTACCACGTGCTGGACCTCGACACTGCACATGCTGACAAGGCTTGGTGATCAGCAGAGGACAGTTGTTGAATACCAGCTTCAACACGCCCATCGGGATTCTGGGCAGACTCCGCACATAACAGCTGAAGAGTGGGCATGGATGTCTGACATTTGTGCGGTTCTTCAACACTTTGAGGGCTGCACAAAGATGGTGTGTCGATGACTCCATAATCAACGCAACCATCGTGCTTCGGTGTCTATTTAAACAGTCGCTGCTCACAATTAAAGCTGAAGCTTTGCATGCGTACCAGGTGGAGATGGAGTAAGACATGAGAAAGGGAGATACCACTCAGCCCAGCCTTATCTCATCTGCTTAGAGTGGATATGGTAACAATGAGGAGGTGGAGGAAGAGGAACAGGAACTAGTTGCTAGTGCAACGGTGGATAGTATCCACACAAGCTTTGTCCCATCTCTCCTACTTGGATGAGCTGAGGAGGGGAATGATGAGGAAGAGATGGAGGAGGAGGAAAAGATAGAGAGTAGTGATCATGGTGGAGACAGGGAAGTGTTAGTTGTAGGGAGCTTGGCACATATGGCTATCTTTATGTACAGATGCCTTTCCCATGACCTTCGCATTACATTCATCTTGGCCAAAAAAACGTACTTGGTTGTTTACCCTGATAGACCCACGGTACAAGTAGATCCTTATATCTCTCCTTCATGAGGTGGAGAGGTCTACTAAAATGGTGTTATACCAGATGGCCATTGTGGAAATACATTGGAAAAATTCTTATCAGACAACTCTAATGGCAGGGGGCAAGCTTCCTTGCCCAACCAAGAAGGAGAGGCGAGGGAGACACACACCAGGTACAGCAGAGACAGAGTTACACTGTGAAAGGCCTGGGCCAATTTCATGACACCCTCCCAGCATCCAGGCTTTAATGACTAGATATTTTTTGACAAGGTATGAAAAGTTTTTACACATTGTCAAGCAATACATGGCAGACCAAATCAGTGTACTCCCTTATTCCTCTGCGACCTTCAACTATTGGGTCTCAAAGCTGAACACGAGAAATGAGCTGTCCCTCTATGCTTTAGAGGTGTTGCGCTGCCCTGCTGCTAGCGTCTTGTCTCGGTGGGTTTTCAGGGCCGCTGGAGGTGGGGAGAGGCCTTAACAGATGCTTTCAGGCTGTCAACAGAAAATGCTGACAGGCTTACTCTGATTAAAATGAACAAAGCCTGGATTAGCACTGACTTTTCCACACCATCAGATGACAGCAGCACATAAAGTGTTTTTAATCTTCAAGTTGTATACCCACTATTTTGGAAAGGTGCCAATAATTGTCAAGCATATTTTGGAGGTTGTGTGTGAAATTATGCCTTATTTATATGGCACCCCTGAGGGTCCAGTCGCCACAGAGGTACTGTACCTCAGCCAGAGGTGTGTGCTTAGCTCTCGGGTAAGGAGGGAGCATTACCCGATGCTCGCATATGTGCATCCAAGACCACCCCAAAAAGGAGTGTGGATGGAGCCTCAGTTCAGGCGGGAAGACAGCGTGTGACAGTTGTAAGGACAGTAGGGGGGAGAGTAGTGAGAGAAGTTGAGAAGAGCAGTGGTGAAGAAAGGAGCTCCTGAGGAAAAAGGCATCCCAGGGGCCAGAGAAGTGAGGAATCCACCTGTGGCGCCCGTATCCAGGCCGACCATAGTCGGACGGAGGGACCAGGTCGCAATGGAGCGGACTGGCCCCAGACTAGTGGAGAGACTGTAGGACTCAGCTAGCAAACCGGAGGCTGTTGTGACTGTATGTGCAACAGCCAAATCCACACACATTCGCTGAAAAGGTAGCCACATAGGATCAAGGGGACCAGGAGAACGTCGCCCGAGAGGATCCGAGGCAGCTGACTTGGGACACTGTGTGAGGCGCAGGGCAGATAAGGCGTTAGCCAGCGCAGGGAGAGACGACTGGAGTAGGAACACAAGAAGTGGTTCCCGGTAAAGTGTACCCTAAACTGGCTGGACCACCGACCTTGAGGACACAGCACCCGGCTGGTGATTGTAACCTAAAGACTGTGAGTAAAGTGTGAAGTCTGCACCCTGCTGTGTCCTCAGATTAATTTATTGCGTCACCTACACTGAACTACAACCGTTGCCACCATCTTCAAATAACCCTATAACTGCCCTGGGGCCTAGGTCTACCCGTGGAGAGCTGTAACATCTCTGCTGCATCACTAACCGCCCCAGTGGACCTGAATCGCAGCATTGGCCATCTATTGCCGAATACGACGGGTGGCGTCATGAATTTATTCCCCTATAAACTTTTCCCCCTCATTTTTATTGCACGCCCAGGGCCACGGACCGGGTTATTGCTGCCGTGACCTAACACCAAAGAACTGTCTGACTCAGACCGGGTACCCCACGGCCCTGGGGGCATCACATTTAGCTTTGTTCCTCTGGGTTTTTTTTGTGTTGTTACAATACACACACAAAGGAAATAAACAGGTGTATAACAAAACATGTGTCATTGTAATAATTTTCTGAGAGAAATACTCTGGAACAATATCAAGGGTGCCAACACTTTCTGCCATGACTGTATAATAAAGAACGTAATGCCAGGTTTCCTCATCTTTTACTGATGCTCTATTTTCAGATATCCAAAGTTGATATTGGACAGTAACAGTAGAAGCACCTTTTTCTTTTATACAACCAGTTGAATAATCATGTTATAAAGCGATGATAGGCATGACACTTCTAGGACATTCACCATTTGAGGCCACTTTCCAAATAACTGAATGGGTGGTTTCTGATTGTACCCCTCACATTAAGTGCCAAGTGTAACGGTGAATCACTATTATTTTAGAATGTAGAATTATAAAAGTATACATTTTACTCTATACACTGGGGTAAAGACTTAAATATTGCTCTGATGTAGCTCTAATATTCCTCATAATGAAACATTATAATTTAAAAAACCTAATTTGGAAGCCAGATCACTGATCTGAAAGATAATTACATGATTGCTTGTTTACACAGAAAAAATGTAATCTGATGTCATCGATAACGCTGCACAAACATCTTTCTTCTGCAAATGGATTGTGCCCATTAAAAGTAACTTAAGTACCTTGTTTCGGGAAGTGATAATTTGTTTAACGACGATCCTGTCTGCCAACACCAGCACCTTCGTAACTGAAGAAAGCAGAAGTCTAGCAGCTTTTACCACGCCAGTCTTATCTGTGAAAATGGTTACTTGCCCATCAGGGTCATGATGTTCCCCAATGTTCATATCTGTCAATTGTGCTATGGTTTCCCCTAAAAAAAAAAAAAAAAGACGTTTATGATTTTATGATCACAAATTAAATTTTTGTTAAATCACATGCATTGTGAAGAATAAAAATACCTGCATATAACTGTATAAAGGCATCTGCAACAATCATATACTGTAGACAGATGTCAACCGAACAATAGAATGGCCCATCGTTTTCTTAGCAGTAGTGGTTAGTACTCAGATAAGGTGTTATCTGAACCAACAGGAAATCCACGCATGTGTTGCATCTGTCTAACATCCACAAGACATGCAGCCACAGGGAATAGAACATAATATTTGAGCACGTCCAATATACTCAGATAACACCCGAGCATACTCAGATCAGACCTTTTCGCTCATCACTAGCTAGCAGCTATGTCGGCTGTCTATCCCATACACAGCAGGGATCGCTCTGCTGAACGCTCCGGTTCTCTTAGGGGATATGCACAAGTTAAATATTTGCTGCAGACATTTCTGCTGCAATTCATGAAGTGCTGGCAGGGAAAACGCAGGATAAAATATGTGGTTTTTGAAGTGTTTTTCCCCATTTATTAAAATAAACACTGCAAAAAACGCTGTCAGAATTGACAAGCTGTAGATATGAAAGTGCTTTAAATCTGCAAGCCAAAAATAAGCAACATCTGCATGAGAGATCAGAAATCTCATTCACTTTGCTGGCACTGGGAAATCAATCAGTTTTGCGACAAATCTGATGGAAAAAAAACCCAGCAAATACTTAACTGGTGAACATACCTTCAGAGAGCAAAATGATCAGTAGTTAAAGTAGAACATCTGTCGGGGACCACACACACAGACTATTGGGGGTTCCACCGAAGTTAGTCTTATGTTTATGCGTTCCTTTACACTAACTAAAATCATGTATGATAGTCAGAGGTAGTGACTAGCGTTATATCCCCATTTATTTCACCTAAATTGTTAAGTTATAGCTATTTCTGGCACATCCACAGACTGTTTCTGTAATATACATGAGTGGACACCTTTTCATTCATTCCCTGTGTCGAAGTGGAGACTGAATCATCATACACAGTGGGTTCGGAAAGTATTCAGACCCCTTTAAATTTTCCACTCTTTGTTTCATTGCAGCCATTTGGTAAAAATGTTCAAAAAAGTTCATTTTTTTTCTCATTAATGTATACTCTGCACCCCATCTTGACTGAAAAAAAAATGTAGAAACTTTTGCAAATTGATTTAAAAAGATAAACTGAAATATCACATAGTCATAAGTATTCAGACCCTTTGCTCGGTATGGAGTAGAAGCACACTTTTGTGCTTCTTGGGAATGATGCAACAAGTTTTTCACAC
>VIAB01000461.1:318848-329814 GCA_009801035.1 Oophaga pumilio
ACCTTGGGGAGGTATGCGGGGTCTGTTTTCAGCATAACTCTATCTGGGTATACCACTAAGTAAGGGGCATCTACTGAAAGGACCTGAATGTCCCCCACCCGCCTGGCTGAAAGAGCTATTAGTAAAAGTGTTTTAAGGGTCAGATGTTTTATGGAGGTCGAGGACAAGGGTTCAAAGGGGGGGACCTGTCAGGACCGCCAGGACCAGGTTCAGATCCCAAGGGGGCACGCTGGGAACCTGTACCGGAACACTGCGCTCACAGGCTTGAAAAAACCGTGCCACCCATCTATCCCCCGCTATATTAGAGTGATATAAGACTCCTAGAGCGGAGACGAATACTTTAAGAGTACTGATGGCGAGGCCTAAATCACGCCCTCTTTACAGAAATTCTAAAATATTCGCAATGGGTGGCCGAGCTGACAAGGGCCCTGGATATAGTTGTAAATATTTTCTCCAAACCCTGTAATATATTCTGGAGGTCACGGGCTTGCGACTCTGTAAGAGGGTGGAGATCACTGTGTCGGAAAATCCCCTGAGCCTCAGAAGCTGCCTCTCAAGTTCCAAGCCATCAGGTGGAGGCCCCTCACCTGAGCGTGATGGAATGGACCTGGAGAGAGCAGACCCCAGGATGTCGGCAGGATCCAGGGGTCCGACACCGACATTGCCCTTAGCCAGGAGAACCAGGGTCTCTTGGGCCAGAAGGGAGCGATGAGAATCACTCTCGCTCCCTTCTCCCTGATCTTCCTGAGTACTACTGGCAGTAAACACATGGGGGGAAGGCATATGCGAGATTGTATGTCCAGGGAACCTGTAGTGAATCGATCACTTCTGGAAGGTCGCTGGCCCAAAAGGAGGCGAACCTCTGAACTCGCCTGTAGGCACTGGTAGCAAATAGATCGATCTTGGGAACCCCCCATAGGCGGACTATCTGTCTGAACACCCGTGTAGATAGGGACCATTTTCCCTGATGGAGATTGTGACGAATCAGATAGTCCACTCGCACATTGTCTAATCCCCTGATGTGGGTGGCTGACAGGGAGAGGAGATGGAGCTCTGCCCACGAAAAGAGGTCTTCCGCCCTGGTCATGAGAGAGGAAGAGTGAGTGCCGCCCTGCTGGTTCAGGTATGCTACCACTGCGGTATTGTCCGAGTGGATACGGACATGAGACTTGGCGATGGCCGGGAGGAACCACCTGAGCGCCTTTACTACTGCCGTGAGCTCCATCTTGAAGGTTCGGGCTTTAAGATAGGAATTCAGCCTCCGGAGATTAATGATAGTACGGAAAGATCCGTCTGGCTTAGGTACCAGGAAGAGAGGGGAATAAAATCCCCTTCCAACTTGATCACCTGGAACCTCTATCAATACTTGTTTGGTTAGCAACTCCCGTATCTCGGCTTGCAGGGCAGCCTGCTGAGCTACGCCAGGTAAGGAGGTCATCAGATATCACGGGGTACCTTATTAAATTCCAGTCTAAGCCCTGAGGAGATTATATTAAGGATCCAAGGGCTAGATGTTATGTGAGCCCAGGATTTTGAAAAGAAGGCCAATCTGCCCCTGACAGGGGGATTAATGTTACTAGAACTTCCTTCTACCCCGCGAGGAGGATGCTCCTCCGAAGTATGTACCCCTCTTCTTTGTTTCTTCCTCCGACCTTCTGGCCTTGTACAGCCTTCTCCTGAATGGTCTCCTGTAAGGAGGGGCGGGCGGTTTAGGGAGGGTTTTATCCCGAGTTTTATCTAGGATTTTATCCAGTACCGGCCTGAATAGGTACTCACCCTCACACATAGCTTTGTTTTAGCATGTGCATCCCCCTTCCAACCTTTGAGCCATAAAGTCCGGCGGGCAGAGTTGGATAGGCCGGCTGACCTGGCCGCCAAGTCTCAGGGAGTCCGCTGATGCATCCGCCAAGTAGGCCGCGGCTCCCCGGATCTGAGGGAGAGAGGCTAGTAGTCTATCCCTGGGTATGCCAGCCTGTATGTGCTTCTCCAGTTGCTCCAACCAAACCAGCATCGACCTCGCCACACATGTGCTGGCAATTGCTGGCTTAAAGGCCCCAGTTGCCGACACCCATGCTTTCTTTAATGTAAGGTCCGCCCGCCTGTCCGCGGAATCTGACAAAAGTCCCCCGTCCTCTAAGGGGAGACTGGGGCCCCGCGATTTTGATGAGGCTGCTGCTGCATTCACCCAAGGAACCTTGCTCCAGGTCATCAGCTGCTGGTCATCAAAGGGATAGCGCCTCTTAGATGACGATGGCAGGAAACCCCGGTCTTGCTTGAGCCATTCCGTCTGAATGAGACCCTTGATGGACTCATTGACCGGGAAAGCCCTGTGCTTTTTCTGGGAGAGGCCCGCGAACATTAAGTCCTGGGTAGAACGGGGCTCCCTGAAGTTTGCTAGGCCCATGGTCGCTCTGATGGTCTTTACTAGGCTATCCACCTCTTGAACTGGGAAGCACGTTTTCCCCTCCTGATCTGAGAAGGATAGGGATCTGGGAGAGTCTCTGAACTCTGCTGGGGAACCCTCACCGGAACCGTGAAATTTGGGCGTATACGCCCTGGGCCTGCTCCTGACCTCTTAAAGGGAGTTACGGATTTCGTCTCTGATAAATTGTTTGAGGTCCGTGGCTCTAATCGGGGCTTCTTCCTCTAACGTCTGCCCTATACAGATTTGGCATAGCCGTTTCTCATGTGTGTCAGGAAGGAGCTGGGCACAAAGGCCGCACTGCTTGAGCTTGGCCTTACAAGTATTCCTTTTTGCCTAAGGATGCAGAGGAAGAGGAGGGGGGTTAAAGGGTCAGCTGACAGGTGATCACACAGTGACACTCACCCTCTAGCCGTCCATGGGTACCGGGTCTGGAGGAGGAGGCACAGTGCAGGACCCGGAGGACTTCCTGACGCTCCATCCACTCCTGGCGTCCGACAATCCACTTTTGGGATGCCCGCCATCGCTGTTCCGCTGTCGGACCGGTGCTCCTCTACGTCCCGGGGGATGACATTTCCGAAAGGCACACTCCTGTGTGCTGCGCCGCCGACTTAGAGTTTGGGGCTCTGCCCCCCCGCTTCCTCGCCCCGGGACGCTCCTCCCGGCACTCCCGGAAGCCGTAGGAGGACATCCGGGGCATTGGACGTACTTCTGGCCAGTGCGCATGCGCAATCCGTTCCACCCGGAAGTGGCCCTTCTGCGGTGCAGGGCGGCCGATGCCTGCACCCTGCCGCCGCCGGATGAACGCGGGGACCAGTCGCGCCGCGCCCACGCGACACATGGCAGCCTTCCCTGGACCATGCGGTCGCAGCATCTTGGATCAGCGGAGGGGGGAGACTGAAAACAGGGCTCCCCCGACGCTGCTTCCGAAGTCCCGGATTCCACCATCCTCAGAGGCACCGCACGGAAGCATCGGATCGGGACCCAGGTGAGTATGATCTTCATCTGTAGGGTCCTTCCCCAAGGACAGGAAACCAACTGCGGGGCGAGGGAGACCGCCCCTTTTTATCTGTAGGTTCCCTGTCCTTGGGGGCGGATCCCCTCTCTCGGTGGGTGCTGTCATGGCGTGGGGGAAAATTAGGGTTAGGCCTTGCTGGTGGACCTGTTGATCAGATTATACACAGATTTCTTACAGAAGCCGAATTCCATAATACATCCATAAAGAATGTTCAGGATCAAACATAAAGGAAACCTGTGAGCACACTTTTACATAGGGCTGTAGTGGTACAGCCCCCAACAAACATTATACCTTTTTTGCTGACATTTGTCTATTAATGAAAAATCTAGCATAGAAGCCATATGCAAATCAGGGTGAAAGTACATTAGGTCTGCACAGATACTCCCCCGGGAACCTCCAGCTGATCTGCATATGGCTTTACGCTAGATTTCTCATTCCCAATATCCTGGGTCATTACAAAAAGGGTATAACTGCTATTGAAGGAAAAGCGCCTATACAGCCATACCACTACATCTATAAGTAAGAAGGTGCTGACAGGTTCCATTTAATAGCACAGTACTAGGATTTCAACAGCAGGTTACCGCTCGCTTCTAAAATCTAAGTAGGTAATATTATATTTAGACATGGGAAACTATTTCATTGTTTGGATCATATGACCTGTTACATTTACCTTGGTTCATGATTATTAACATAAGAATTGGACTTCCCAGGCATTTGATTTTTTTGGTTACTATGTGAAGCAAAGATGTCAGCTGCCTAGTGTTTTTCAGAAATGAATGGCAGACAAATAAGCAATGCTGGAGAGCTGGATGCTCTAATGGGGACCACCAAAGCTTAAAGCCTGAGGACATAACAGGCAGCCAAAACTCCACTGAACACAGGCATCATTGCCTCTCTCCCATGGAGTGAAGATATCACTTGATTACAGCTTTATCAATTAAAACTACCGTAGATCTTTATTTAATCAGAGTTAATCACAGAGTTAATTGCATCTTTAAAAAAAATAGATTTTGATATATTGGGGGCTTACAGTGATGGACTGTGCTGTATCAAGAGATGAGAAATGCTATGATATTCTATTTACAGAAATATACAATGGTAGAAGGAGACCTTTTATGCTGTATTATCAGTGACAAGGCTTAAGCCCCTGTCACACTAAGCGAGATCGCTAGCGAGATCGCTGCTGTGTCACAAGTTTTGTGACGCAACAGCGACCTCAGCAGCGATCTCGGTATGTTTGACACGTACCAGCGATCAGGCCCCAGGTGTGAGATCGCTGGTCGTGTCAGAAATGCCTGGACCTTTCTTTGGTCGTTACCAACGATCTCGCTTGCGACTCAGCACTGAGATACATAGGAGACACATCGTTACACAGGTCGCTACGGGTCGCCGATCGTTGCTGCGCCGTTGGGAAGATCTGACAGTTTGGCATCTCACCAGCGACCACATAGCGACGCAGCAACGATCCCTGCTAGGTCGTATCGTTGTCGAGATCGCTGCTGCGTCGCTAAGTGTGACGGTACCCTTAATGTCCTTGTAATGAAATTCTAAGTATTTGCATATGATTTACAGACTGAACACTCCAGGTTTCCTTTATTTAGGTGCATGACAATATGATCTGATTGGATCACACAGCCAAAAAAAAAAAATCAACATATATTTTCACAGGAATCCAGAAATTCCAGTGGGACCTCAGAATTCTAATGCCAATTTGCCGTTTAAACTGCAGTGGCTCAGCACAAAAATGAACTGCATTGGGGCTAATCCAACAGCAGTTACCTTACAAAAACTGCCTAAATAGAGAGACTGAAGTGGTTTTGAACTCTGCAGCAATAGGGACTTTCCAATGAAAACAATAGTGATTAATTTTGAATGTGGTTTTGACATAGATTTTGGTGCAACGTTTTGCTCAGAAAAAAAAAAGTGAGTGTACCCTTAAAGGGGTTTTGCAAAGAACAAAAGTACATTTTAAATCAATAGATTTTGGATTAATAATAATTTCCACAATTGGATGTGTTAAAATAAAATGTCCCTGTGCTGAGATAATCTTATAAACGTGCCCCTGCTGTGTACTGTATAATGGCCGAGTCTGACCGTGCTGGGACATGGTCTGATCATACCACGTCTACTGGACAGGGGAAGACGCAATAGAGAATATACAGACATTACAGCAGGGGATCACAGTGGATTCTTTCTATGAAGTAAAACATTGTTTAAAAACAGGCAGGGAAATGTTTTACCTAACTAAACAATTAGCTGTGAACCCCTGCTGTCCTGTCTGTATACTCTTTTATCACATCTGGACAGGAGGGCTAAATGATCAGAACATGTTCCTGCTTGGTGAGATACAGCCATTACACAGTACACAGCAGAGGCACATGTATAAGATTATCTCAGCTCAAAAACATTTTATTTAAACACATATGAATGGGGAACTTATTATTATTTAAAGATTTATTGATTAAAATCAACTTTTATTTGTGGGGAAAACCCCTTAAATGGAACCTGGTATCAGATTAATGCCCCCTGAACCAAAAGAGTAGGAATCAGTCACACTGTTCACTTACAGCCAAATTCTTTTTACTGTGAATCAGTGACATTTCGGAGTGAACATACTTTGAAGACCCTGCCAGGTAGGATGAGTCCAATTTATTAAGACTGAATGTGCACGAGTAAGGCCTCTTTCACACTTCAGTCGTGTGACGTCCGCCCAAGTGTGAAAATGGCGGATCCGTGAGAAAAGTGTAAAAACGGATGTAAAACGGATCAGTTTTCTGACGGATCCGCCAAGGAGAGAGAGAGAGAGAGAGAGAGAGACCCCGGACAGTTTTAGCAGCATTTTCAATGGGTTTCTATGCGGGCGACGGATCCGCTGGCAGATTCCGTCAAAGACGGATGCCAGCGGATCCGCCGCCCATAGGCGGCCATTATACAAAATGGCGGATGCGGCGGATCCGCCATAGTCCGCCAATTTAGGTGGAACAAAAAAACGTTGCATTGGACGTTTTTCTGAAATGATGGAAGCCAATTTTTTGGCGGATCCGTCAAAAAAACGGACCTAACGGATGACCATCCGTCAAAATCCGTCACTAATGCAAGTCAATGGGAAAAAAACGGATCCGCCAAAAAAAAAATGGTGGTGCACAACGTATCTGCTATATTTCCTTCCTATGGATCCTGTAAATATGTTAGTTAAGTTGCTTGCCAGTAAACACCTTTTTAATTTAATCCAGGAAATTTAAACACATAATAAGTACTGTGTTAACATAGCCTAAGGGCCCCAATACACGTTAAGGTCAGCTGAACATGCCGATTACATGGGCAGGCTAACCATCTACTATGTATAGGGCCCCCTAAGTCTCTCCTGACAGATATGGCCAAAGGACAGATCAGGCAGAGTGAATTACAACGCCTGATCCTTTTGTTTTCCCTGGATATAAGGCACTGGCAAAGGTGTTTGACAATGGCCTTGTTCCTTCACCCCATGCAGAATGTGGGCATTCAAGTGTATAATGGAGACAGCATACTAAGCCGTCGGCCAAACGAGCGGTCAGCAGTTCTTTCATGTGTAAAGAGCACATTAAGTGATAAGAATTTAATCAAATTTGAATACCGTATATATGTATTTGTGTCTTATTAATTCTGAAAATATTAACGGGGTTGTCAGATGTTTGAAAGAAAAAAAAAAATGATAGGCAGTCACATGTAGGTTTTAAAAATAAATAAACTAAGCCATAGTTATCCGGGCTTACTTCTGTGGATCCAGTACAGGCCCTCCGGTGCTCTGGTCACCAGGCTTTGACTGGTTATAGGGGGTCAGGTAACTGGAACAGCACATCAGATCTCTTGGGCAGGGGAGGAAGAAAAAATAAATATACAGACATTACAGCAGAGGATCACAGCTGATTATTTTTGTGAGGTAAAACATTTTCCTGCCCGTTTAAAAAAATGTTTTATCTCAAAGAAAGAATTATTTGTGATTCCATGCTGTAATGTCTGTATATGTTTTTACTTCCTCCCCTTCCCAGGAGCTGTGGTATGATTAGACCATGTCCCTGTACGGACAGACACGGAAATTACACAGTACACAGAAGGGGCACATTTATAAGATTATCTCAGCACAGGAACATTTTATTTAAACACATCCAACTGTGGAACTTATTATTATTCCAAGATCTATTGATTAAAATTAACTTTGTTCATGGGACAAGCCCTTTAACTTTCCCTATATTTTGATAATTTTTTAATGCTGTTTTGAAAACTAGGCATCACAGACATAACGGATAAACCTTGGAAACAATTGACACCCTTCGTCATAGTTGAAGCTGCACATACAGGATTTAAAAAAAAAACCCTCTACCCCATTTACTGCCACAAAAATTCCAGAGGAGATGCTTCAGCGGCCATATTCCGTCCTCAGAAGCGCTCTATATACTAGCTATAGAATAAGCACCATGTGCACAGTCATTCCTTGTTTATCCTTCACTGTGGTGCCATACAAGAAAAGTATCTCGGCAAGGTTTATGTATTTATACATAGTTATCGAGAAAGACAATATCAGCTCACCCTTGGTGGAAACGCCCTATGAGTTTCAGTGTTGGAAGCACAGGATCACATCTCTGCCAGATGTTAATGTATACTTCCAAGAAAGGTAAGGATCCAGCTTCAGTCCATAAAATCCATAAAGTTTTATTGTTTTCTTTTTAAAATATAGCTGCATGCACCTTAGCGTAAGTGTGAGTTGGGGAGAAGGGGTGTAAGGAAAATGCGTTCGAACGCCATCATTTTATGGATTCAACAGGTGTCCAGGAGATCTGTTCAGATGAGCACAGAATTCTCAATGATTCTTCAAAGTAAACTAGGTACAATTAACAGAGCTGGAGGGAAAGCACAAAGTGAGAGCAGATTTAATGAAATGTTTTCAACGGAGAGAACAGAGCTTAGAACAACACTCCGAGGATATCATCAGCCTCACTACATGACAGGAAGGCATAACTCAAAGACTGAAGGCCAAATGCTCATTTTAGCACATTTGCTGCCATCAAGACATCGCAGAGCCCAAAGTCTCCCGATTGTCTCCATAGGACACAGCTGTCACTGCTACAAAACGCACCTACAGGATCCAATGGAAACGGTCATTGTAACGAAAAAGGAATATTGAACGGTGTAATATTGCATCACGTGATTTAGGTTGTATAATCCACTTCAGCTGGGTACTACATGGCATTGGTTTTCATGCCACAATTCATAGAAATTTAACACAGAACGAAAACGACGAGACCATAATCTGGTGCACTGCACATACTATATTACACAATAGATGCCATTACGTAAACCATTATCATTCTATATTCAATAGTATTCTATAAAGGAAACATCTGGATGTATATCGGTTATTGAGAATTTAATATTATCCCTTATTTATATCTAGATGTATTATCTTTTTTTCTGTTTAAATTCGTTAAATCACAAATTAATATATTGGTCCACACAAGGATCACACTGGAATTGCTTATGGTGATGACTCTGTAAGGACCCTACTCACTAGAATTGTTGGATGTTACCTATTAAAATAAAAAGGAGCATGCTGAGCCATTTTCTCTAGTAACACAGATGTGAACACTGCCATACCCTTTCCACAAAATGTACCTGCGGCAGAGAGGGTTTGAAATTTATAAAATCAGTCAGTCATCCTCATTTCCTCTAAACCCCAGGATCCAATACTCACCAACTGAGGTCTGTGATTGGCTGCAACAGTCAGGTGACTAACAGCCTCTGATGACGCACCGTTCCCATCACCTGACCACTGCACGCAATCACCAATGCTAACCGTGATTCTGGTGGGAGTTAGAGAAGCAAAGTCTGATTTTGCGTTAGCTACCATAAACTGTAAGCAACCTCTTTATGCTGAGCACGAATAATTGTGGATTTATAGCCAGCACAGAAAAATCTATCATATTAGAAAAATGATCTTTTACCTAAAACATGAAGGTTTCAAAAGATTATCTTTCACATTAATGAGAAACTTTGTACCTTGCTTTTTTTTTCTTGGTTGGTTTCCCCTTAATTCAGAAGAAGAATCAGGTGGAATATTTTTCCTAGGTTGCCAAGCAGCAGCAATATGACACGTGGAAATGTGAGACTTCGTAACTCCTGAAGCTTTCCACTGTAATAGCAGCTATTTTCTTGTTAAAGCACCCTTCATGTGCATTATTAAGGAGATCGCCTGAGCCAAGTACTCCCCATAGAGCTCACGACTATAAATGCAGATAAAACAAACTCTCAATAAATAGTAGAAGGGTCATAGTTTGACAGTCATGTAAAATAACACAGGCTTTTGAAAACCTCAATACAAGATCAATAAATAGTTGACGGAATATGAATGTGATCTTACAACATGGAAAGTAGAAAGCACTTCATCCTGTGTACTTTTAACTTCTGAAGGAAAGATTCCCAACCTGTCAATGACTGATTACAGGACAGATATGCTTTATACAGAATACTTGTGTATCTGCTAGTACCAGACACAGCAATATACAGTCTTGGCAACAGTGTTGGCACCCCTGAAATTGTCTCAGAAAATTAAGTATTTTTCCTAGGAAATTAATTCAATTACACATTCTTTTTTATACATGTTTATTTACTTTGCGTGTATTGGAACAACAAAAAGAGAAAAAAGGCAAATTGGAAAGAATTTCACACAAAACAAAAAAATGTTGGCACCTTTCCAAAACTGTGGGTGAACAACTCTGTTTCAAGCATGCGATGCTGGCTCAAACTCTCATGTGGCAAAAGATGCAGGAGGACCCCACTGCTGACACAGAGACAAGCCAAAATCCTTCTGGGAAAGAATCTCGTGGAGAGTTGATACCAAGATAGAGCTTTTCGTCACAGGACATGATTTTACTGCTTACCAAAAATGGAATGTGTTCTTCTGCAGAATATTTTTGTTTTATTCCTGAACAGTTCCAGTATGAACATATACCATTGTAACAAGATTTCAGAACATTCCTTAGCACATGCAGAATAAGCTACAGCGGGAACCCGGCTTCCCGGATCGCGCCGTCTGAACAGCGGATTGCCACCGAAGCTGCATGTGTTGCGGCTGTGTCACTGTCACAGCACACGCATGGAAAGCCCAACACACAGGCTTCTCCATGCATGTGCTGTGACAGTGACACAGCTGTCACACATGCAGCTGTGGTGGCGATCAGCTGTTCAGCCAGCGCGATCCGGGAAGCCGGGTTCCCGCTGTAGCTTATTCTGCAAGTGCTATAGCTTGCTGAATAAGTAGGGAACCGATTATATTCGCTCATCTCTACTCCTAACCTATCATACACTACATTGTCAGTATCCATCACCCACTCCCCTTTCAGCCTCTACATACTTTGATCCCAGTGTGCAGAGGCTGAAAATCCCCATCTGAAAACAGACCAATTAAGAGGATCATAATAAGGCCACATTCATACGTTCAGTATTTGACAAGTGTGAGGAACTAAGCCGACCGCCACACGGTAGCCCGGGTA
>VIAB01000462.1:146594-159949 GCA_009801035.1 Oophaga pumilio
GTAGAGGGGGATAATTACAATACATCATGTGATCTAGACTTTATGCTTCTCTGAATAAATCCTAGATCTGTGTTTGCCTTTTTTTTGCTGCTGCATCACACTGTTGACTCATGTGCAGCCTGTGATCTATTAGTATACCCAAGTCTTTTTCATACGTGCTGTTGCTTAGGTCTATTCCTCCTTCCTATAGATGTAATTTTTGGTTTCCTTGCCCAGAGTCTTGCATTCCTCCCTGTTAAATACCATTCTATTAGTCGCTGCCTGTTGTTCAGATCTGTGCTTTACCTATAGTCAGATGGAAACCCACTGATGACATTACAGTGCATAGGGCCAAATGACGTACTCTGTTCTCCTGTGCCCACCGTAACAGGTCCTGAAATCCATTTTTAAATTAAAGGGGCTTTCCAGGATAAAAAATACAGCTAACCATAGGTTGTATAGAATAATAAACCTCCGATGTTACTCCTTTCCCACTTCCCACCACCCCCATCTTTAGCTCTTCCTCTCTTCTTCTGATCTTTGACAGTCAATCACTGCGCTCAGCCTCTCTGCTGCTAGTACGGCACACTGATTGTACATGGGTTGATGAGCCCCAGTGATTAGCTGCAGTGGTCATGTGTACTGTATTTATGACGTGAGGAAAGACTGGATCAGCTGCAGAGCAGCAGTTCTGTACTGGGGGTATACTTGTTTATTTTCTACAACCGCAACTCTCTTTTTTTTTTTTTTTTCTTAGACCTTTAATGAATATTTCTGCTCTCCTTGCAAAAGAAATATCGGAAAACTGATAAGTACTTGGCATACATCAGGACTGGATCAGGTATATCTTTTTTAAATGGAAATTATGACTGCTGTATGAATAGGGCAAAGTAGGTGCAGAAGAATAAAAAAGAAATGAATGGATGACACCCTTCCCTCTTTTTATAAGTCAGTGCGATGACTTCAGATCCTTGTCTTTCCCACTGAAAATCACTATATTGATGTATAAATTGACTTTTTATCAGTAATCTATTTTAACCCTCTGTATTTAGTAATTTAAAATATTATTGTTAGGATCCCACATATATATATATATCGTCATGTAGTATAGCTAATGCTGAAATGTAATAGACCCTTGTAATTTAGATACAAGGTTTTATCTTACAATTTCATTTTTGCTTCTCCTAAGGTAGCGCAGCCAAACATTGTTTTCCTGTTTTAAAGTGATATTTCTGAGCTGGAATATGCCCGCAGCTAGACTAGATAGGAGCTGCAGTGTCTAGATGCCAGGCTGTATCTATCAGAGGCAGCCAGCCACAGTGTCGGCTTAGCGCAGCTGCTGCGAGCTCCTGCACAGCGCAGAGACTCTGAAGCCAGCTCTTGTTTTGTGTCCAGTGAAATTCCCCCGACTGGCATTATCTGCCTGCATCCATGCAGAGATCGCCTTCTAAAACGAGGGGGGTAGCAATGTTCGTGTGCTCATGAAATTGGCGATCAATGTAAGATCCAGAATATTTCTGCCAAGAGTCACTGATCAAATAATACTCAAAGTAAATGTTGTTTTTTCAGCTGCAGGGTTTTGTTGTAGCATGACTCCAGTTAAAGCCTAAAAATTCAGTTAATCCCACTATCAACCTTACCTTTTTGATACAGGGGTGTCAGGCTGATGAGAACGTGTGAGCCTTGTAGTGGGGTCTTCATAAGGAAGACTTTTGTTGTCCTTGTGCCTACCTGTTGTCATGAGGATACCGCATCAGAGAGGGGGCTAGAAGACCACATTGTCTGGTTTCACGTACTCCTGCACTGGTTAGAAGTACTTCACCATTGAATTAAACAGTGCAGTTTTTTCCTTGCTGACAGTGCAAGAGTTAATATGTTCAGTTGAAGCTCCTGGAGCTTTCCTACCTGGACTGTGTCAGCTGTTCAGTGTTAGCCACTCCTTTCTGCTGTATATACCGGCCTCTGGCACTTAGGGATTGCCAGTGTAATTTCTTGCTGCCTGGTTCTGGAGTTGGAGGTGTAGTTCGAGGATGGAGTTGGCGTTTGGAGACTGTGCAAGAGATTGCTGCTTGGAGTTTGTGCGCACATCCTATCCTATTTAGTTTCTCCTTCCTTTAAAGTAAACCTGTCATCAGGATTTTGCTAAGTAAACTACAGGCAATGTCAGGTTAGCAGTGTTAAACTGATTAAGATGATACCTGGGGAGAAGAAATCCATCTTGTGGTTCTTGTGTAATCAGTGTTCAACTTCGCTTCAACTCCCCTGTGTCCCACTCTGTTGTTTGGTGAGCGCATTTTGTATGGTTGGTATTGTAATTTATGCCTGTCTGTCTTCCCTTGTTTGTCTGATTAGTGCGTTCCTATACACTGCTGCTTACCACTACCCTGGGTGGGGGCGGGGGGCAGATAAGGATGGATATAGGAGTATAGCAAGGCATCTGAACCTAACTTCTCCTCCCTCAGGAGTGATCAGGGGACAGGGATAGACTAGGGAGCCCCTAGTTCTAGAGACCTGGTTAGCTCCCACAGTCACAAGGAACTGCATGACACCTGTGACGTGGGGGGACCCACTAGACTCTGTAGTCAATACTTCAACTTGCATCATTGTAATGTCTTTGCTTCTTGTACCTCTGCTAAAGGACATTTGTATTAATGGTGGTCATATATATAACTTTGCAACCACTGGAACATAGAATATTTATTAATACTGTTTTACTCTTACACTATGCAAACTTGGAGTAGGTTAGTAAAATACTTACCTGTCACTTTTTTCTGCTGTTCTCTGGCTGTCTTCTGCAGGTTGTGACCTGCTGAATCGCTCCAGTGTTTTCAGGGAAAACTGTAAGTCTCTTCTCAATTTATCTATGAGAACCAGAATGAAGCTCTCATAGGGTTGAGAGCTTGTGACCATTAACTGTCAATTACAGTCAGTCAGGAAATATTTATTTTCTGCCTTTTTAATGTTTGTGCTGCTGTGTTGAACCATTTTTTGTGCCTTTTTTATACTACTGGATTAATAAAGCAATTATTTTAAGTAGATGTGAGTGCTGGCTATTACTGGAGTATTTTGCTGTGCACCCTGACAGGTGAGCTGATTGAACCTTTTCACATTAGTGATACCACCCTAACAACAAAACAAAAGTAATAACAAATACTGGAGTGATGCTTTGAATTGTCAATTTATCGTACTCATTCATACTGTAAGATTATAAAGTCTAAAGATGCAGCAGATTTATCAAAGTTTACACCACCTATTAGTTGACCAGATTGGATGATGCTCGGTGTTGGGCTGTCCTGACGAAATAGAGATCCTTTTGCCAGTGGCGTAACTTGAAGCTCATGGGCCTTAATGCAAAAGCTCCAACAGTGCCCCCAATTATTGCAAGTCTTTATTAGTGTTGGTCAAAGACTTTTGGGTTAACCCCTGCACCTATTGTAATTACTCCCCTGCCTTTTGCCAAATATCAATTAGGAGTTTTTTATTCCGCAGCGTTTTGATGCCTGACCAGCGTCTTTCTCAGGTGTAAAAACCAACTGCACCTACCTACTATCCCCCATACACTCACCTTTCCCATAAGAGGGTTTTTTTCTTTGAGACTAGTTGTAGTTTTGAATGACATTCATTTTACCATACAGTACAATGTACTAAAAAATCCTGAATAAAAAAAAAAATCCAAATGGGATGAAATAGCGGGAAAAAAATGAAATTTTTACCTTGTGTTTTGGGTTTTGTTTCTATAGCGTTCATTGTGTGGTAAAAATTGGACTGACATGGAGAATCAGGTTTCTAGGATATTTTTATGTCCAATTTTCATGGTATTGCCTAACTAGTGGTAGATGAAGGCTTATTTCTTCCAGGGTGAGGTGACTTTTTTATTGATGCCAATTCCGCAAAAAGAATGAGCATGCTGCTTTTTTTTCAGCGATGCGATTGCACCGCGGAAAAAGCGCAGCATGTGCACATCATTGCGGAATCCCATAGGATATAATGAGCTGCGTTGGGTAAGCGTTTTTGCTGCAAAAAAACGCGGCAAAAACGTTAAGAATCCTCAACGTGTGCACTTAGCCTGCCCCTGCCACTGATTGCCAGCTTTTTACCTTTGGCCAGTATACACAGAAAGCTGCCAGTCAGCCATGTGCGGGGTTATACAGAGCTCAGCATTCAGAGAACTGCCTCTGCCCCTTCAATATGCTGCTTTCGGTGTGCAAAAGCGTGTTGACAGATTCCCTTTCAGAGATGGGGCTTTTCTGAACATTATCTATCGTGAGTATAGCTCATTAACCTTGTGACTAACCAACTCTTTAAGTAGTACTGGAAATTTCACTATTTGTAATGACCATATTTACTTTTGCCAAAAAACTGCTACTTTTATTTATTTTATTTTTCGGTCTCTACTACAGATCCATGCATAAGGAATCTTTCAAGCCATTTTAATAGACACTTTCCCTGAATATAAGCCAAAAAACAGCTCCGATGCTTTCGTGTGCCATTGGTTGTATACTATATTTTATCCTATTTGCCTCTGTTGCACATTCTTGGTTGTTCGTTTTATCTCTGTATCTGGAGGACGTCCGCAGCATCGTCCATAATAACAATGGGTCTGAGTGCTTCGTACATCTCGTGATGATATTCGTCATCCGGTCTTGTAGCCTTTTTATGTGGTTTTGCCCATGAATTGCTCATGGCTATTAAGTTCCTTCCACAGGGAGTACTAGAACATAAAATTCAATTTGATCAAAATTGTTTGACAAATTGGCTTAAATAGACAATTATAGCCACCTGCTTATATGCAAACTGAATGCGAAATTAGGATGCCTTTTTTTTTTTCTCGGCAAGTTAGGGTCATGACTAGCCATTCAGTTGTAGTGGGCAATACTAGACCCAGTAGATAGTGATGAGATATTTACTGATTGCATGTGATGTGTAAGGATACTATCAGATTTCA
The DNA here is from genome assembly GCA_009801035.1 of Oophaga pumilio. Classification (NCBI taxonomy): domain Eukaryota; kingdom Metazoa; phylum Chordata; class Amphibia; order Anura; family Dendrobatidae; genus Oophaga; species Oophaga pumilio. The sequence continues at coordinate 151,519 of VIAB01000462.1, forward strand.
CGGTGCAAACTTCATACGTGCTTTAAAAGATACCTTAGACTTGGTGTACTTACGGTACTTTGAAAATCCATGTCCGAATGACTGTATAATGTTCCTGTTAAGATGAGCATGAGTTATGAGTTCAGCCATAGAAAGAGATGGCTCATGAGTGTGCTTAGCCATCGCCCATCCGGCCTGACTGACAGATGCAGGTTGTACTGAGCAGTGCGAGGTCTTGGCAGCTTTAAAATGGAGTGGCACTAAGGAATTTCATAGAGGATTGTGCATCCATTCTAACTTAGACCTGATGAGGCTGGAGTACCTACTTTGAAAATCTAAAATATCAGTTTATACCGCCATGGCCGCTGAACCTGCCCATACTCTAGCCACCAGATTCCAATTTATCAAAAACTATATATATGTAATTTTTGATAAATTGGAATCTGGTGGCTAGAGTATGTGCAGGTTCAGCAGCCATGGCGGTAATTTGTGGTCACTGGACAGGGGCTCTGAGAACAATCTTTAACCTGAATGCTTCCGCGTCTACTCTTTTGATTAGTTGGCCTGACGTCACGCCATTGGTGCGGCTTGATGCACATATGGTGTAGCCGGCTAATCAAAAGAAGAGCCTCTGAGGTTGGGTAGTAGAAGGCGGTTCTCGGGGCTTCTGTCTAGAGGTCACAAATTGACATGGATCATGAACCAGGTCCTTTGAATCGGTTTGCATCTGCTCGACTGGTGATGGATCCACACTTTGGTCACCATATCTGTACTGAAGTGTTTATAACCTACAGTTGTAAGACACTTTTTTCCAAAAAAACTCCCAGATAGTTGCCTAGTAGTGAAGAGTGAACAGCCGCAGAGACATGCAGCCGCGGAAACTCAAACATCTTATTCGAGCACACCGAAGACACTCGGGTAGCACCCGAGCATGCTCAGATAACATCTTATCCCAGCACGTTCGCTCATCACTATTGCCTACATGTAAAACATTTGAAAAATGATAATCAATGTGCAGCTTGACCTTGAAAAGTTGCAGTTTTCAAATATTCCGATCATAAGAACCCAGATGACCTCCGCTTTTGGACCTGCAGTATTTAGGTCATCACTAATGCACCAACAGGGTTATTATGTGGTCACACAACCATAGCAGTTATAAAGAAGAATGCTGCTGTATTGCATTATTCAGTTTTTTTTACATTTGTGCTCTCGGCTGTGTCACATCACATTTCTCACATACGACATGGATGGCTGTGGGGCTTGTCACCACTCAACAGTTTCATGGAGTAAGAAAAAGAGGTCCTAAGCGTCAGACTAGGTATAAGTCATTCAGATACAATGGAAAGGATATGGTGTTGCATTTTTGTTTTACAGTTTATCTTTGTCACCTTTTTAATTGTCAATTTGATTCAGTGTCTTTTTTAGTTAAACGACTCCATTTCAGAAATGGGACCTGTAGATGCGGTTGGTGTCTGTCCGTCATCGTGTGTCACTACTGGATGACTGGCATCACTTCAGCAATGTCCATCAGTTCTATGGGTGTGCGCAGTGAATAGTCCCCCATAAACCTAACCTGTAGTAGACTTTATAGAATATCACACACAGTAAAATCGTAAATGAATAATGGAACTTGCCCTATTTTTATATAGTAGATTACTGCTTTATGTAGGGGCGCCAGCGCACAACTAGTGGCTTGGATCACACAAATCCGGAATAAGTTGCTTTTAGAAGACTATGGGCCCATACTATGTACATGGAGCATGCCACAATATGAAGCTCTGTCATAAGTTGTATCATGCAGGCATCCCCAGGTATTCGAGAACTTGTATTGTGCATACCGCCGGGGGGGGGCTATGAATAAAACTTTGCAGGAGGGCTGTATGACAGGGCTGAAGGTGGATGTTCTCATTACCTTCTGCAGGAGTACACCGTTCCCCAGCCTCCTGGCTTGTTGCTTACTGCGTGTGCTGCTGCTTGATCAGGCTAGTGGCATTGTTGCACCGCTGGCTCAATTTGTGCATTCTCCGGTGTGATTATATGAGACCGTCTTGCTTCAGTAGCATCAGAGTAAGGCAGTGGCACTGAAGTCCATATAGAGAGCTTACAGTGTGCACCGTCCATATTCAGAGCAGCGCTCGCAAGCTCTATTGGAAAGAGCTTGCAAGCGCTGCGCATATTTGACCACTTCTGCTGTCCCTCAGTGGTAGTTGGTCCCCTAGGCAATGAGCATTAGACAATAATCTTTTCAAATCCTTCCGTTCTTGAGAATAGAATGGATTTTTAATAAAAGGTAGATTGCAGAGTTGCTTGTATTTTTTGGCAAACACTTTACAATTTTACTTATTTTAAATTATTGGAATTCTCCTTTGACCCAGTTTGGACTTTGCCATTCTGGTACAGATTATTGGAGATTATGTTGTCAATAAGATGAAGTATAACGAAAGCTATGATTTAGTAGATTCTGACGGATAAGGACTCCAACATACCTGCAGGGTGCCAGAGAGCTCACTCCGCTAATTCTGTATCTCCCCTTCACTACATGGACTGATAGCTGCAACCGCCTGACCACTTCTACCAATCCCAAAAACTGACATTCAAGAGTCGTAGTATAGAGGGGGCCCGATATTTTTATATAGCTTGTATTAATAGCATAATTGGATATGATAAAACAATAGTTCTGGACTGATCTGTCCCGGATTGATTTTCTATTGCATTCCGTAGAAATAAGCGGGTTTCTTACCTGCAAAATATGTGTCAAGACAAACATGGTGAAGCGTGAATCCAAATGTACAACGATTTATTAATGAACTTGTAACCTCTGAATTGCAGGCGCTGCAGATTAAATGATTTCCTGTCTCTGTAATGTCTACACGAAGATAAGCAATTCTGTCCCAGCATGCTTATGTCTATTGGATTATACAGGAAACATTAAGAATGGAAATGCCGTTTTGTGCGGCTATCCTGCCTTGTTAAAGGGACACTTGCCTGTAAGGACAAAGCAGAACATCATAAATCCCCAATATCTGAGTAATACTCCAATGTGGCGTAGAGTTTATTTAGTAATGACACGTCTATAGGGCAGCTCTGAACATGTATATCCTAAGGGTAAGTTCAAACTACGCGTTTTTTAAGCTTTATTTTTTTCTGCATTTCCGCAGCAAAAACAATATCTCTTGGCAGGAAAGAAGCTACCGAAAACAGCATATTTTCCTTCGTTTTCTTCCATTTTTTGCTGCAGTTTTGGCATGCTAGATTTATCTCTTGTGCATGCTGATAAATTTTAGTGTTGAAAAAAAAAAGTCCTATTCTATAGAATCAGATTTTGGCACAAAAAATACAGCAAAATCCTGATACCTGAACATATAAGAGAAGATGATGCACATAAAACCATTTAATTTATAAAACATTAAGTTTATTAATAATAAATAAAACATTGTAAAAAAGTGCATATTATAAGGGAATGCATGATGAAGACAGTGTCTAGTCAGAGAGAAAGGACACTAAAACTAGCAGGACAAAAATATGTACCGGTAACTATAAAAATGAAGATGCGCACGTAACTATAAAGGGTATGACATTGTGCACATATGTGTGAAAGAATATATACCCAACTTATTACTGGTGAGTAAAGTTACCCAAAATATCAGGGAGAAACTGACACATAAAAATGAACAAAGTACAAGCAACCAATGATGAAGATTGTGCAGAGCTTAAATTACCTGAAAGCTGTGCCCCCAACGCGCGTTTCGGCTGCAGTGCCTTCTTCTTGTCCCTTGACCCCGCTGCGGCTACATCCTCTATACATGCTGTTCTTTTTGCACTGGGTAGTCTATATCCATTTCTTGTAGGCTTCGTGCACATTGGCTTTAATCTTTTGCTGAGTACTAATTAGTGAAATGACACAGACGGTGACTTTCACTTCTAACTGCTGACAATGTGGAGTCTTGCCGGGCTGGTTTGGCCAGTGAGGTGTGTTCTGTGGCTTTACAGGCTGCCAATGTATTGAAGAAGAAGAAGAAGAATCATGATGCATGCGGACGTGAGTCTCGTGAGTATGTGAACCCTAAGGAGCAACTCTGAGATTAGGTCGCTTTGCTTGGGAAATGGCATACGCATTTATTATTTTATTTTTCTTATATAGCGCCATTAATTCTCATCACCTCTGTCCCTATTGGGCTCACAATCTAAATTCCCATATCAGTTTGTCATGTATTGCTGGAAGAAACCCAGGCTATACATGACAACCCAGGGGAGAACATTCACACTCCTGACAGATATTGTTCTTGGTGGCATCTGACACCAGCACTTCAAAGTAACAGTGCTGCTGTCCAAATGTGGTTAATATTGCAATAATTAATACCTAACGTCTCTGGAAATCAAAGAAGTTCGTTTTTGAGTTCTCAACGAACTGAGTGTAGATGTAGGAAGCAGATTGTATATTGATGCAGAACAATCCATAAAGTGCAAGTAAAACCACCGGTAATATGAAGTGAACCTGTAACTTTACTCCACACATTTAATGCTATACAGTACAGACCAAAAGTTTGGACACACCTTCTCATTTAAAGATTTTTCTGTATTTTCATGACTATGAAAATTGTACATTCACACTGAAGGCATCAAAACTATGAATTAACACATGTGGAATTATATACTTAACAAAAAAGTGTGTAACAACTGAAATTATGTCTTATATTCTAGGTTCTTCAAAGTAGCCACCTTTTGCTTTGATGACTGCTTTGCACACTCTTGGCATTCTCTTGATGAGCTTCAAGAGGTAGTCACCGGAAATGGTCTTCCAACAATCTTGAAGGAGTTTCCAGAGATGCTTATCACTTGTTGGCCCTTTTGCCTTCACTCTGCGGTCCAGCTCACCCCAAACCATCTAGATTGGGTTCAGGTCTGGTGACTGTGGAGGCAAGGTCATCTGGCGTAGCACCCCATCACTCTCCCTCTTGGTGATATAGCCCTTACACAGCCTGGAGGTGTGTTTGGAGTCATTGTCCTTTTGAAAAATAAATGATGGTCCATCTAAACGCAAACCGGATGGAATAGCATGCTGCTGCAAGATGTTGTGGTAGCCATGCTGGTTTAGTATGCCTTCAATTTTGAATAAATCCCCAACAGTGTCACCAACAAAGCACCCCCACACCATCACACCTCCTCCTCCATGCTTCACGGTGGGAACCAGGCATGTAGAGTCCATCCGTTGACCTTTTCTGCGTCACACAAAGACACGGTGGTTTGGAACCAAAGATCTCAAATTTAGACTCATCAGACCAAAGCACAGATTTCTTCTGGTCTAATGTCCATTCCTTGTGTTCTTTAGCCCAAACAAGTCTCTTCTGCTTGTTGCCTGTCCTTAGCAGTGGTTTCCTAGCAGCTATTTTACCATGAAGGGCTGCTGCACAAAGTCTCCTCTTAACAGTTGTTGTAGAGATGTGTCTGCTGCTAGAACTCTGTGTGGCATTGACCTGGTCTCTAATCTGAGCTGCTGTAAACCTGTGATTTCTGAGGCTGGTGACTCGGATAAACTTATCCTCAGAAGCAGAGGTGACTCTTGGTCTAACTTTCCTTGGGCGGTCCTCATGTGAGCCAGTTTCTTTGTAGCGCTTGATGGTTTTTGCAACTGCACTTGAGGACACTTTCAAAATTTTCCCAATTTTTCTGACTGACTGACCTTCATTTCTTAAAGTAATAATGGCCACTCATTTTTCTTTACTTAGCTGCTTTTTCTTGCCATAATACAAATTCTAACAGTCTATTCAGTAGGACTATCAGCTCTGTATCCACCAGACTTCTGCACAACACAACTGATGGTCCCAACCCCATTTATAAGGCCAGAAATCCCACTTATTAAACCTGACAGGGCACACATATGAAGTGAAAACCATTCCCGGTGACTACCTCTTGAAGCTCATCAAGAGAATGCCAAGAGTGTGCAAAGCAGTCATCAAAGCAAAAGGTGGCTACTTTGAAGAACCTAGAATATAAGACATAATTTCAGTTGTTTCACACTTTTTTGTTAAGTATATAATTCCACATGTGTTAATTCATAGTTTTGATGCCTTCAGTGTGAATTTACAATTTTCATAGTCATGAAAATACAGAAAAATCTTTAAATTAGGTTGTCCAAACTTTTGGTCTGTACTGTATATCCATATGTGGGTGTGTATAATATATGCATGCTAGAACTGTAAGGCTAAGTTCACACTGGGCATTTTTAATGTTTTTTTATGCTAAATTTCAGCTGGTTTTCACAATACCAGTAAAGCCTATGAGATTTCAGAAGTCTCATGCACACATTTGTTTTTTTGTCATCAGTATTTTGTGCTTTGCATGTTTTTTTGGACATAGAGCATGTCACTTATTTCAGCTTTTTTCAGCATTTTTCACCCATTGTCTTGAATGGGTGGTGAAAAACACAGGTATCATTTTTTTGCAGCGTTCTTTGTGCCAAAACCTCATTCTATGGAATAGGACTTTTTTTCAATACTAAACTTTTTATCTGCATGCACAAGAGACAAATCTAGCATGCCAAAACCGCCGCATATAAAGCATCAAAAACCCCACAAAAAACATGCTTTTTTTCTGCAGCTTCTTTCCTGCCAAGAGATCACATTTTACTGCAGAACAAAAACAACAAAAACGCCACACTACAGAGCCCCGACATCACTGCACCACAGAGCAGAGGGAAGCTTCAATGGGACCGCCGCCACCGGATTTGTAAGTATATTGCGACCATAAGACACACCCTCATTTTCCCCCAAAAATTTTTTGGGAAAAAGTGCGTCTTATGGTCCAAAAAATACAGTAATTGCTCTAAGCCAGCAGGCCTCGGCCTGACCCCGTAGGCTTAGGAGTAGAGATGAGTGAATTTGTTCGGATTCAGTTTCAAATACGATCGGAATTGAATATTATTTTTCCAATATTCGTCGAACACAGCCGAACATCATTAGAGTCAATGGGAGCAAAAATTACTGAATATGCCCGGAACCGATCATAAGACAAACATTCGGCACGAATAGTGTTCAAGGCAGTGATGCAATTCATTTTTCATATTTCGTGTTTGCAAGCTATAGCGCTACAGTGTGCTTCCTTTTTTTCTTGAGTGTGCATGAGTGGGTGACTCTAGGTTTAGCAACCTGTTCACATTAGGTCTATGTTTGGATGTGCCGGTCAGCTTTTTGATCTATATCTTCTCCTATGAATTCCTGTTACGCCACGTGCACATGTTGAATATTTGGCGAGTTTTTTACCTCAGTATTTGTAAGCCAAAACTTACAGATACTGAGGTAAAATACTCACCAAATACTCAATATGTGAACGTGGCCTAAGTATTTTGATTTTGGCGCACTTGAACTGACCATCCTGCTGATCTTCATGCAGCCATGAGTACTGTGGTGGCTTACATAAGATAACCACCATCTATGGGCACCTTACTAAATAGTGGCAAGGTTGTCGCATATATGACATATCAATCTCCTCTCATATACCACACAATAACAAGCTTTTTTGTTTTTTATAAACACCCATGTTATATATAATATATAGTTGACCGGCTATTGGAGAACTCCAATACATACAGGCTACAGCAGTTATAAGAAATGCACATCCCCCTTGAGAAAGCTGCAAACGCGAAACGTGCGTCGGGGCTGTTGTGACAGTGTGGACTGGCTGATTTAATATGGGTATGTGTCACCATTAGATTTTTATTTTGATTTATGTGGTCTTCAGCTGCACAATGCACTTTAAGATGGTTATTGTCTATCATCTATGCTGTTTGATCTACTACTTGTAATATGTATAGTACACATGCCATATGCCTGTATCTATCCCTTCTGTCGCCTATTGTGCACTGCATTTTGGGTTATTCCTTTCCTCTGTATTTATATATGTAATTGTGTATGTCACTGTGATTTCAATAAATTTGGTACTATTTTCAGATATATCTCTTAGTGAGTGGTGTGCTTTGGATACCTTGTATCCTTTTTGTGGTAGTTATAAGAAATGTACGATTTATCTGGGAGTCTTTATGCAAGTGAGAGATCTAGAATGGCGATGGCCTCAGCGCCATCCACAGCAGTAGAATTGGACCCCCGATGATTCTGAACCACTCATTTTCCACTGGCATAAATTTTAGTGAGTACTGTAGAATATGTACCGTAAATATCACTGAAATTTTTCTTTTAATCTCTTTGATCATGGTTTTTATCTCCGAATGCAGTTAAAAAGTAAAACTGAGTACTATGTAAAAAGTCGTGTACTTAGAACCGTGGGATATTTTTGATCAAGACACTTATCAGAAGTTAATTTTGTTATTTTAGATGCAGTGCAGAAAAATAAAAATGTCTGCAATGGCACACGTGGCCACCGTATAGGGGACATCTGTCTGTGCTGAAAGGGCAGGTGACATTCTGGGTAAATGAGATGAAGAATGAAAGCCCCCCCC
>VIAB01000462.1:163602-178875 GCA_009801035.1 Oophaga pumilio
AGAGAGAGAGATTTCCAGAATCCGGATCAGTCTTTTGACGGATTCCACAGTCCGGTTCCATACACTTGTATTGTTTCCGGCCGCCTGATGCGCCGCTTCAGGCACTATCATGCGGCTCCGGAAAAAAAACAAAAAACGTTGCAGTCAGCATTTTGTCCGGCCGCCGGAATGTACATTTCCGCCGGATCCGGACAAAAACGGATGTAACGCAATGTCATCAGGCGCGATCCGGCGCTAATGAAAGTCAATGCCAAAAAAAACACGCCGGATCGCGCCTGACGTCAAAAAACTGATATGTGAAAGCAGCCTTACATTGTGCGTGGTGGGCATAGCCACATGCGGAAAGTAAGAGGTTCAATGCATTCCTATGGCGGCGGAATCGCCGCGATTACGCAAAATTAATGAACATGTTGCTTTTTTTTTTCCGCAAAGCGTTTTTTTCGGGGAAAAAAAACGCTGTATGTGCACAAAAATTGCAGAATCCATTTAAATGAATAGGATGCTTAATGCTTGCATTTTTTAAGCGTTTTTGCTGTGGGAAAAAACGCGAATATTCCTGACGTGTGCACTTAGCCTTATAATCGGTTCCGAACATATTCGATAATTTCTACTCCCATTGACTCTAATGACGCTCGGCTGTGTTCGACGAATAATGCAAAAGCAATATTCGATACCGATCGTATTCCGAACCGAATCCAAACATTCGCTCATCTCTACTGCTAATCACATAAAGAACAAGCAACATGCTCGTTTGTTGGGTGAATTTATTTTTAAGCTTGCATAAAAATGATTGTGTTCGGCAGCAAGTTGTCCTATGAAAACAGATCATGTGCTGCTGATGGACAATGGCAGCCTATGCTCACGGAATAAGCACTTACCGATCTTTCTGTGCACATGAGAAGCGCGGTCGGTCTGTCTAAACAGTCTATTAACCGAGCTTACATCAGCTGGTATGCTAAGATCAGTGCTTGTTTGATGGCAGCTATTGGCCTGTTTAATCACTCCTTATGCTGTGCTTTTACCTCTGGAAACAAATAGATGCCATTGGAGGGGGCCAGTCATGATGTGTGGGGGTAGGGAAATTAGTTTTTGCAGGTGTTTTTTTTGTTTTTGTTTTTTTGTTTTTTTTCATACAAATCTCTTTTGCATGCAAATTTTAAATAGAAAACTGGTCCATAAGTACAAAGCTCAATGATTTGCAGTAGACAAACAGATTTCTTTATAAAAGTAGTGCATTGCGTAGTTGTCCCGAAGCAGGAATCCCATTCCAGCTGTCATTTTTCTAATATGGGTAATAAAGAAAATAAATAAAAGAGCGACTGGAATGGTTGCTGTGGGCAGTATCTGTACTTTTTATAATTACAAGCTTTTTAAGACTTTCAGATCCAGAAGGCTTGCCCTGTTCCTTCCAGCTTGGTGCTCTCCTGTGCTCCTATTTTTTTTTTCTAGGTGGCATTGCAGTTCATACAAGGACATGTCACTTTTATTAGTTGCAAAATTTGATTGCTGTTAAACTGACTGTGCCGCCAGATGAGCCCCAGCGGTCGTGGCGCCTGTATTACTCCTGAGCATATTAAAAATTAATACTCTCGACTGTGTTTAACTAAAATTAAGAAGTATTTATTTCCAATATAAGAAATCGGAGCAATTGTTACGTTTTGGCTGTTTTGGGCATTAGACTTGCCATTTAAAGCGAACCTGTCAGCAGGATTTTGCTAAGTAAACTACTGGCATTGTCAGTTTGGCAGTGTTAAACTGATTAAAATTATACCTGGGGGGGAATAAATCCATCTCGTGGTTCTTGTGTAATCAGTGTTAGAAGTTTTCAGTTAATGATATACCTGTGCTCCAGGGTCGGACTGTAGGCAGAATCTTATCTCCCTGCTCTAGGCCAGAGACACCAAGGTAAGACCTGCCCACAGGCCGCCCCGAAGCACAAACATGTTCCTCATCATAGAGACAGACTGTTTGTACTTCGGGGCGGCCTGTGAGCAGGTCTTTCCTTGGTTTCTCTGGCCTAGAGCAGGAAGAGAAGATTCTGCCTACAGTCCTGCCCCGGAGCACAGGTATATTATTAACTGAAAACTTCTAACACTGATTACACAAGAACCACAAGATGGATTTCTTCACTCCATGTTTAATTTTAATCAGTTTAACAGCGGCAACCTGACAATGCCTGTAGTTTACTTAATAAAAATCCTGCAGGAGTCAGAGTAAATTCATGTTGCTCAAAGCACAAGTATCATGAATCCGTGACGGGCTCCATTATTGCATTTTTTTCTTTGTAACTCTGTAGTGTTTCAGAGAGAACCTACTTTGAAATCTGCTTGTATGCACACACTGGATAGACCGGTAAATCTAGGGTAGCGAGGCGTGAGAAGGCACTGGGGACCGTCCCCTTGGTGTAGTCATCTGAGGTGCATGGTACTTGTATGGGGTTTTAGAATGTTTGCTTTTTGTTTTTTTCCACAGTGTTTCAGAGTATAACAAGCATGGCTGCAAAAATGGAGCTAGTCTCTGTGTGATGCTGCCCCAAACACAGGCAGCATGAGTCTCCTGTCAGGTTCCCATTAACACAAAGGCACATACATTGCATTGTGCCAGGTTCTAGATTAAATAAATTGTCCCATAAACAAGAATTATCACCTTTCCATAGGATACTTTATGAATGTATAATTGTTGGGTTTCTCGATACTGTGAATTCTGAGAATGGAGGGCCAAAAGTCCCTTGCAGAGCAGTAGATCACATGTGCGACCAACATTCGGCTGTTACATCCACAGCCAATCGCTGAGGTCAGCGGCTCTGAGCAGGCATTTTGTCTACATGGGCAGTGCTGTTGAGCTGACGTCAGTGCACCCAATTCCAGACGCCTGGTCATGGAGAGTGAGTAACGTGCCATTTTTTTTTTTTTTTTATAATAAGTTGCGCCCAGGGACCTAGATTTGCTGAAAAAGCACCCCTTTAATAGGTAGTTTTGTTATTAATTATGGCTCCATATGAAAATCTCTGATTTTACCTGGGGAGGGTGAGGTATGTCATCAGATGTGTGGAATGAATTGGAGCTTGGGATTTTAGGATTTAACTTTGGATCAACTTGTGGTCAGATGAGATCCTTTACCTCATGGGAGGTGTCATCTTGTCACGGATGTGTCAGAGGCTGCAGACAGTCGCAGTGCATCTAGCTGCAGAAGGTCTCAGCGGTTGGCTTTGCAGACTCCTTCCTAGTCCTTCTGACTTTAGGACCCGGTGGCAACCTCCCCTGGCTCTAGTTGACATACCTGGGCTAGCTGCTGGTAGTTGCCGGTGATATTTCCATTTCCCTGTTGAGGCTTGGAGCTATAGCAGTCGGCTATCTTCCTCTTTAGTGTTTGGAGGACGTCTTTGTTTCTCCCTGAGTCTACTCAAGCTAAGTGTTCCCCTTGTTTGTGTATCCCATCTGTCTTTAGTGGTAGTGGGAATTCACTAGAGCTCATCTTGTCCTTACCTATGCAGGACTTATCACCAGGGTCAGGCAGAGGTTAGGTATTCTGCTCGGCGATAGGTGCAGAACCTATATAGGGATGCATAGGGCACACAGGGTGACGTTAGATCTGCTTAGGGGTCTCCGCACCCCCCTTCCCTAGTGTTGGGTTCCCTTCCCCTTATACCTTCGTGTTGCACTTAGTCTTTGCTACACTGTGCATGACACATCCATTGTACTAAACGTGATGAAAGTCTCTCTTGCACATTGTAGAGGTATGTCAATGCTGGTTCTTACCCAGTAGCACAGCAGATGTCATCTCTGGAATCTCTTTCCATCATATAGGTCATGTTCCATCCATTACACTATTTCCCATCCTTACATCTGTCACATGCACACAGTAATGTAACCTCAAAGCTTGAGGGAGAGGATATTTCTAGAATTGTGGCTTACCATCCCCCTTTCCTTCCCACCACAGATTTGTACAAAATATCGTTGTGTGAAAATATTTAAAATATACAATTTTATTCAATTAAAACTAAAAACGAAAAAAAAAAAAGCCTAAGGTCATATTTGAGAGTGTTTCTCTGTGGTCAATAGCATTACAGAAGGAAACCAAAGCTGTGATTTACGCATCGGCTGGTCAAGGTCAAAATGGTGAATTTAAAGATCGCATAGGAGAGTGTTCTATAAGGATACTGCTATTTCATTATGCAGGTCACAATGGACCTAGGGCCTTTGAGTTGTTACATTTTGTGCCTTTCCGGCATTAGTTTCTAGAGTAAACATTATTCCTAATGAAGCAGTCAGAACAGTTCTGTATTCTGTAATTGGTGGCTTCAGCCAAATGAGGCTCGTATTCTTCTAGGGTCACAGTAACACGACTTCAGTCTCCATAGAGAACTTGTGACGAACTGGAACGGCATAGACTATCCTTCCGAGTTAATGAATGGAAGTGGCGTTAGTAATACAAGAGCACTGTCTTTTCTTAAACGCTCATCCTGTAGACTGTGCTCTTTTCAGAGGATACACTTTTTATCATGTTCTTCAAAGCAAATTACAACATCTTCAAACCTTGCGTGAGATCAATAGGAAAAAAAAGCCAACTGGGTATTGTTGTATTTCATTACGAATGTGCTATGATCAATCTATAATATAACCATTTAATAACTTGCACATATTGTAGAGAGAGTCACATTTGATGCTTTTTATCCTGGATCTGACCTTGGTAAACTTGACGTAAGTCTAAAGAACTTCACTTTTTCGGGCTGGAACACCCCTTCCAGCTCTCATCTAACCGCTATATAGCTGATAAATGTTAGATTGGTGTGGGTCCCACCATAAGGCTGGAGTCACACAGAACGTTTAAAAAAAGGTCCGATTTTGTAATGCGATAATCGCACAACAGTTCTCCGTATGTTGATCCGTATGTAATCCATTTTTAAATGCGAGGATGCGATTTCCTCGCATGTCAGGATCCGTGTGACATCCGTATGGCATTTAATTTCTCACTTCTTTTCCCCTTTGAATTTAATGGCTCAATGGGCTGAAATGAGGAAAATATGTGCGTATTTCTCGCAAGTCACACTGATGGTCCATGTGATGTCCGTTTTTTTGTCACACCCATAGACTTGCATTGGCGATTCTGAGCCGAGATATTCGTACAATCGCAGCATGCTGCGATTTCACTCGCGCGTATAAAACGCGCGAGAAAAAATCGGCTGATGGGACCTGCCCCATAGAATAACATTGGGACGAGTGCTAGGCGATTTTTTTATCGCCTAGCACTTGTCCGTATTATACGGTAGTGTGACTCCGGCCTAACTTTTATCTTCTGTTCTCCCCTGACCATAAGACCGCAGCCAGATGGAGTTGAATGCATGGGCAGTAGTAATGAGCATGCATGCTCGAAGAAGGGGTTATCCGAGCATGCTCGAGTGTTATCTGAGTATCTTGGGCGTGCTCGAATAATATGTTCGAGTCCCCCGGCTGTTAGACAGCCACAACACATGCAGGAATTACCTAACAGCTGCATGACATGCAGCCACGGGTACTCAAACATATTATTCGAGCACGCCTAAGATACTTGGATAACACCTTATCTTAGCACACTCTCTCATCACTAATGGGCAACCTAATGCTCTACTGAGGTGCATGACGTTAAGAAAGGTAGCCAAGACTCGTTCAGCAGTGGTCAGCTATTTCTATATAATAGTTTTCAATAGATTGGCAGTGCATGTGTCTTCTTGCTCCATTCAGTTCCTCCTGACTGCATTGTTGTATCCAAGAGTTATCACCTATCTAGTGCTTAGGGAATATCCATTTAAGGGAATCTGTCAGCTCTCCTACAATGTCCATTTTACTAAATACTTTAATTCCTCATAGTACAACAATTGTGTATTGTTTTTTTTTTTTCTTCGAACTGTGTGCTGTCATTCCTCTGTTATGCCGCCTGGAAATGTAGCAATTTGACAACTGGGTGTTCCTAGTTAATAGTATGTCCCGACACAGTCTCGCACTGTCCAATTAGAGCTCTCAATATCAGTGTAGGGACACGCCCCTCTGGCTTATTTATACATATCCAAGTAAACAAAAAAGACCAGCCTATAATGAATGACCCCTCCACACAAGTACAATTTAAGGAAGTACACTCCACATAAAAAAATAATCATCATGAAATCGACACGCATAAAAAAGTTAACACACGATTAAAATAGGATGCTGTACTACAGAAACGCCCAACTGTGCAAAATTGTATCTTACTGAATAGTGATTACATCAGGTGTTCAATAATCCTGGCAAATGGCGAATAACTAAACTGATACAAGAAATCGACATACTTCAGTACACATACCTACCATGTAGAGACAATGTATTCCAAAATTGGGAAGCTAAAAATTAGGAAAAAAATAGAAACCTGTGAGCAGAGGGTGGCATTTGTGCCAAAGGTAATCTGAAGGGCTGTCGGCAGACACCCTAACATGGGTTTTGCATGGAGAGTATGATATAGTCATACATTTCTAGTAGATATCTCAGAGCAGGGCACAATGGCGATTTCTTTTAACAGTGCTCCAGTATTTCATACAAGTATTACCAAGAATTTACTAAAATGTACAAATGCCTAGAGCTGACAAGATCCTCTTTACAGAAAGATGGGTATAATTGTAAAGTGCTTGTTAAAAAGCAAAAAAAAAAGAAGTTACTTTCCAATTTACTAGTTTTCTGCTTATTAAATTTAGCACTATTCTCCTGATAGAAAATAGTAATATCTATTCACAGTTTCCTTGGGAACCAGCCACCGCTGCAGCTTGTAAGCACTGCACTGAAGCTGGTCAGGATCGCTGTTAGCTCTCGACACTGGCCAGCTTCAATGCAACACACTTCCAGTGCTGCAGAAGCAAAGATGTCTCCTACTGAAGCAACAGTAGCACACAGATCGGGTCAGTTTCATGACGATGACTCCGGTCTCAACTGTCAATCAAGCAGGAGCGCACATCCCCAGTAATCAGGAAATCTACTGGCTGGGGAGCGGTGCGCTCCTGAGCACGGGAATAACCTTTCTGGCGAAAAAGGAAACATTTTGATTGTGTGTAGGTTAGGATCTTCTCTTATGTGAGTGTTGTCGGAGACTCTTTCATCTATTCTTTGCAGCCTGGCACACCTTTCACAAGCTATAGTACAAATCAGTCATCTGTATACTGAAATATAGACAACTGTGTCTTGTAATTTTCACCAGATTGATGTTTAATAATCGTGGGTTTGTCCAAGATAACCCTACCGAAAGATCCTGAAGGTGTCAGAGGGCACAGTAACTAGACTACTCCTCTTGTGAACTGTATTAGTAGGGTTTTGAGCCCATCCTACAGTATGTGGGAACGATTACACGGCTATGTTCTGTACATAAAGGGTATGTGTATATAAAATTCATGTAGACTCCATCCTAGAAATGTCTGCAATGTGTAAATGCCTTTTGTCTTTTCTATTTGCAGGAGGCTGTGAGGACTGCTGAAGATGTCCGATAGCGTGGATATTGAAGAAAAACCTCCAGCCCCTCCTCTTAGAATGAACAGTAATAACCGTGATTCTTCAGCGTTAAATCACTGCTCAAAACCACTACCCATGGCACCCGAGGAGAAGAACAAGAAGGCCAGGCTGCGCTCTATTTTCCCAGGAGGAGGGGATAAAAGTAAAGTTTCTGTGTATAACTTTAGGAGCCTTGGCTGTCATGATGCTTTTTTTTCTATGATTTTATATTATTTCACGTTTTCTGGATGTAAGCACCACTCCAACTTTTTTATATTTTTTTTCATTGCACTGCTGGAGTGGCGCTTTAAATGTAATTCCCCTGTCTCATACTCACCTGCCGCCGCTTTCATCCTTTTCCTGCGTTGCTCCTGTTGGTTTCCGGAGAAAAGTGACTTGCCGGCAGCTCCAGTGTTTCTTGGAGGGCACTGGAGGTCACTTTTCATTGCATTGAGTTCTTGTGACGTAACGTCTCACTTCTGGCCAGTCAGAAGTTATGGCTACAAAATGACACCACAGTACTGGAGGGGTGTCTGTAAAAGGTGAAGCCGCCGGATGGTGAGTATAAGAACAGGGACAAGGGACTTACATTTAAATCACCACTCCAGTGCTGAAAAAAAAAAAACAAATGCTGGAGTGGTGCTTTAAGTAGCCATTCATATTGTATAAAGGATGATGGGAGTCTCCTGTAGTCTGGTAGTAGGAACTATAACAGACATTGTTGAGTAATTTCCTAAATGAACTCACTACATTAACAAAAAGGAGAAGAAGAAAAAATTAATATATACAGAGCATTGGTCACAAGGAGTAAGTTAATAATCTAAAATGTGGAGTGAAGAGCAGTAATCTGTTACAAAAAAAAGTAAGAATAAATGCTTCCAGTTATTTACAGTAAAGATGTATATCTTTGTACCATGTTAGCCAGCAGATAGAAAAATATTTAGAGTTGAGAGTCCTCAGTGGTTGATACCTTTTAATGGCTAACTGAAAAGATGGTAACAAATTGCAAGCTTTCAAGACTACTCAGGTCTCTTCATCAGGCATAGACTAATACAAAATCTGAACAATCACATATTCCTTGCAACCAGAAAAAATGTAAAACCTGTCCATATATAATGATCACGGGCAAGATAAAGATCCCCAACTCCCATCAGGACTACAAGATCCCAGGTACTTTGAGCTGCATCACATCTAATGTGGTGTATCTAATTATTTGTACTAAATGTCCAACTGGGGGTCTGTATGTAGGAGAGACTGGGCAAAAACTGAGAACAAGGATGAATTCCCATCGCCACACAATAAGAGAAAAAAGAATGGATCTACCTGTGGCCAAACATTTTTGTCTCCCTGATCACAGCACCATGGACTTGAAATTACTTGCATTGAAAGGTAACTTCACATATCAGAGAGACAGGAGGGTCTGGGAATATAAACTCATGACAACCTTTGACACACTCGGTGCAGGAATGAATGTGTCTCATGGATTTTTGTCTTTTTACATCAATTAAAGAATTTTCTCCTCAGACCTTGTGGGGGCATCACAACACAATACCAGACCCCAATCAGAGGACAATAAAACTTTCACATTCCTTATCTATGAACTGTTCCAACATTTATGGCCACAACTGTTTATCTCTCTCCCATAATGACAGTTCTGCTTCATGTCACTTGTCTTATCTTTTGCTTTATTTCTGTGCTGCTTTGTATATAAATATGTGATCCTTCAGATTTTGTATTAGTCAAAGCCTGATGAAGAGATCTGAGTAGTCTCAAAAGCTTGCAATTTACCATCTTTTCAGTTAGCCATTAAAAGGTATCAACCACTGAGGACTCTCAATTCTAAATATTTTTCCAGTTATGTAGTTTTCTTACATGTTAGCCCTGTGAAATCAAGCTTTGGGAGAGTATCAATACACTCCAAAGGCATAAACACCCCCTCAATGTACTTCTTATGTGGTGAAGCAGCTTGATTTCTCAGCATTTTTATTTTTGTCCTTGGACCTATACAACCATGACTTATAGACTCCTTTTAAATAGAGGAACTTGCGTTCAAGACAAATCCACTTTAAAAGTGGTGTTATGCTTTAATGCATCTACTATATAATGTAATACAATGTCTTGTAGCAGAAGTAGTATTATTGGAGAGCTAAAGCTGTTCATCTGTCTTTATTACTTTTGGACTTTCTTTAATGACTCAAAATCCAGTTAATCCACCAGAAAAACCAGTCTAAGACCCAATTCATCAAACTGGTTTCGCGCAAAACACTAGTCTTGATGAATGGGAGTCTATAAGCGTATGGAATATCCGTTCACAATAAATGTATGTAACCCGAACAGATGGAAGAAAACTCTATATATGCAAGGGAAAGCTTAAATCTGTTAAAGTCGAGAGGTTTGGACTGCACCTTTAATTACCATGATGTGGAACAGACTCCCAGAAAGGAAATGCCTTTATCATTGATCGCTCCAGACTAAGCAATGTAACCCCGTCTTATGAGTATTACTTGTTATCTTGTAAATCATACCCACATGTTTTAACAATTTGGGGTATCTGCCATTAAGTGTAAGGTTACTAGGCTGCTTTTCATTAGAAAAGCTTACATTTCCGTGTTCATGCACGTGCCAAGGGACTACACCGAACCCACGGAAATATACCTGGAATTGTCTTTCCAGCCACATCGGGGGTTATTTACGTATCACTGGGGAGCAGAGTGGTGACGTTTATATTCCCAGGTTTTAGGTACTGTCCATAAAGTGGAGGCTAATGTAAAAACAGAATATTCTTCATGGGATTCATTTGGATTAGAAGAAAAGACTTGTTTTGCCTTTCGTAACACCACCTTAGTCCATGCTCCCAGAGGAGATGCAATACCAGTCACATCCTATGGACATGAGTGGCAGTATTGCTGAAAATATAGAAGCTTGTTTGAGTTTTATACTACTCCTTTAGGCCTCTTTCACAAGTCAGTGTCTCCGGTACGTGTGGTGACAGTTTTCAAACGTACCGTAGACACGTACACATGTAGACCCATTCACATGTCAGCGTGTTTTCGCGGACCGTGTGTCCGTGGGCAAAACACGCTGACATGGTCGTTTTTTACCGGCAGCACAGTCTGCAAACAGTCCCTCACACGGAGAACACACATTGATGTCCCCCGTGTGACACGCATCGGCACCGGAGAAGAAATGCTACAGTAAGCGCTGTTCCCCGTCGGCGGGTGCTGAAGACTACTCTCATCATTCTCCCCTGCTCTGCCGGCGATCAGCGCGAGCAGGGGAGAATGATGAGATTAAATTAAAGTCAGAATGATGACAGCAGGTGGGGGCTTTTGGGACTATTACTCCCATCATCCGACACCTGCTGCCATCTTTCTGACTTTAGTATAACTCACATCATTCTCTTCTGCTTGCACTGATCGTCGGCAGAGCAGGGGAGAATGAGAGACTTCTTCAGCACCTGCCGCCGGGGAATAGCACTTACTGTAGAGCTTCTTCCCCGGCGGCCATCTGTGTGGTAATGATGCGGCACACGTGTGCTGCACTTATTGCACACACGGACATGGATATGTCCGGTATCGTTTTTTCCGGTACCGGAAATACCAGGACGTTTGAAACCGGCCTTAAAGTGAGCACCATCTCAAATCTAATAGGATCCTAGGATACTGATGGGAGTTTCCTACATTGGAAAAGTGGGGACAGTTCATCAAATATACAGTCATGGCCAAAAGTTTTGAGAATGACACAAATATTATATTTTCACATGATCTGCTGCCCTTTGGTTTTTATGTGTGTTTGACAGATGTTTTTATCACAGACAGAAATATAATAATTGCAAACATATGAGTAACAAAAGCTTATATTGACAGTTAGAATGAGTTAATGCAGCAAGTCAATATTTGCAGTGTTGACCCTTCTTCTTCAGGACCTCTGCAATTCTCCCTGGCATGCTCTTAATCAACTTCTGGACCAAATCATGACTGATAGCAGTCCATTCTTGCACAATCAATGCTTTCATTTTGTCAGAATTTTTAGGTTTTTGTTTGTCCACCCGTCTCTTGATGATTGACCACAAGTTCTCAATGGGATTAAGATCTGGGGAGTTTCCAGGCCATGGACCCAATATCTCTATGTTTTGTTCCCTGAGCCATTTAGTTATCACTTTTGCTTTATGGTAAGGTGCTCCATCATGCTGGAAAAGGCATTGTTGATTGCCAAACTGCTCTTGGAGGGTTGGGAGAAGTTGCTCTTGGAAGACATTCTGGTACCATTCTTTATTCATGGCTGTGTTTTTAGGCAAGACTGTGAGAGAGCCGATTCCCTTGGCTGAGAAGCAACTCCACACATGAATGGTTTCAGGATGCTTAACAGTTGGCATGAGACAAGACTGGTGGTAGCGCTCACCTGGTCTTCTCCAAATGAGGCGTTTTCCTGATGTCCCAAACAATCGAAAAGGGGATTCATCAGAGAAAATAACTTTACTCCAGTCCTCAGCAGTCCACTGCCTGTACCTTTTGCAGATTATCAGTCTGTCCATGATGTTTTTTCTGGAGAGAAGTGGCTTCTTTGCTGCCCTCCTTGAGACCAGGCTTTGCTCCAAGAGTCTCCGCCTCACAGTGCGTGCAGATGCACTCACACCTGCCTGCTGCCATTCCTGAACAAGCTCTGCACTGCTGGTAGCCCGATCCCGCAGCTGAAACACTTTTAAGAGACGGTCCTGGCGCTTGCTGGTCTTTCTTGGGCGCCCTGAAGCCTTTTTGGCAACAATGGAACCTCTCTCCTTGAAGTTCTTGATGATGCGATAGATTGTTGACTGAGGTGCAATCTTTCTAGCTGCGATACTCTTCCCTGTTAGGCCATTTTTGTGCATTGCAATGATGACTGCACGTGTTTCTTTAGAGATAACCATGGTTAACAGAAGAGAAACAATGATGCCAAGCACCAGCCTCCTTTTAAAGTGTCCAGTGGTGTCATTCTTACTTAATCATGACAGATTGATCTCCAGCCATGTCCTCATCAACACCCACACCTGTGTTAATGGAGCAATCACTGAAAAGAGGTTAGCTGGTCCTTTTAAGGCAGGGCTGCAATGATGTTGAAATGTGTTTTGGGGGATAAAGTTCATTTTCTAGCCAAATATTGACTTTGCAAGTAATTGCTGTTAAGCTGATCACTCTTTATAACATTCTGGAGTATATGCAAATTGCCATTAGAAAAAGTGAAGCAGTAGACTTTGTAAAAATTAATATTTGTGTCATTCTCAAAACTTTTGGCCATGACTGTAGATATAGACATATAATATATTTCATCCAGATGCCGGAACCCCTTATACACCTAACCTTTCTCCCAGCTGGGAACTAATTAGATCTGTACAATCCAGTCCTCTAGATGAGCCATCTAGACTCCATGATACAGTATAGTTGCGTTAATGGAGATCGTGTGATGCTTTCAGCCTGCGGGCAAGTCTTTATTTCTATAGATGGAATGCAGCTTTATTTTACTATTTTATGCAACAAACTATTCTTCACAACCTACTGACATAGGTTTTTGGCTTTGGGTAATCTGATGTTTCATTTTGGCCTTTTAATGCACTTTTACATAAAGCTCCTGAAGGTGGCAAAGTGAAAAAATCCAATATTCTAAAAGAAAAAAAAACAAAACCCCTGAAATCTTGCATTTTTTTGTGCTAACCGCTAAGCCTAATACTGGGTTCGCTCTTCCTGTTCTGTCTAGAAGACTTTTTTTATTCAGCAGTTCTATCATTTAGTGACCGGATTACAATGAAACTTAACATCTCTGCATACAGTAGATGACATGGGATCCATCATCTTGCTGTCACAGCTAACCTCCTCCCGCTTCCTTCACAATGACTCTTGCTCAGATAATACTAATATACAAACAAATAATCTGAGTCAATCTTACTGCTAATGTCCGTGTGAAGAACAGGAAGGATGAGTCTAAAATTAGGCCTAGTGCCAGTGTGAAAATTGGAAGATTTTTTTCTTGGGTCTTCCAACATGGATAATAGAGAAAAAATCAAATCCATTTAACTTCAAGTTTCAAATAAAATTTGGATTTTCCAGAGTCTGGTTTTTATTTATTTTTTTGTTATTTGCTTAGCATAAATCCAGCAAAATGTTTTTAAAGGGGGTTAAAAAAATTAACATATACTTTCTCCTCTCTGACTGTCAGTCTCCACAGATCTCCCCACCTGGTCCTCACAGTATCAGCCTAGTCTTCATCTTCACAGCCCCAGTCAGTTCTGCAGCGCCACCTGTAGGCTTTGTGACGTCATGACAATGCACATGAGGCCTAGTGACCAACAGATGGCAATATATTTTGAAATAGCCATTTTAGCTAACCAAAAAGACACTTGAGCAAATTTTGAGATGTCCCTCATGCTTACTGATATATGAAAACATGCCTACTGATTTATGGGTCTAAAGGATCATCTACATGGCTGATATGTGCCTATAAACAAACGCCGATCGAATATGTACATCGATCAACTCTTGTTTAATGTGCAGTACAACTGATTAATCATTCTGCCACTATATAGCATGCGTGTTGTCGCCAGCACATCCCTATTTACATGGGGTGATGGCCAACTGACCAACGGTATGTCTCATTTCGAGTCTCCTTTTTGACTTAATGTATTATTTTATGGGCTGTATGTGAGGAAATTCCTCAAATTATTCCAGTTTTGTGATCGGGCAGACTGTTCTGTTGCTATATGTAAGTACAGGACAACGATTAAAACTTCCTCCGGGTGGCCTTTCTTAAAATTGATCTGATTTCGCCCTGTGGACCATGCCCAACTTTGTTTGACCCTACATTTTATAAACTATGCACAAAGAGGCAAGGACTTGAGGATGACCATCTATTCTTGTGTCACTGTTCAACCTATAAACTTTGCTTCCTGTGACTACAGTGGTATCCAGACCACGACAACCGCAGACTTTGGGATCAATTACCCTCTCCAACCACATGCGTTAGTGCCAGAAAATAACACTGCAACTGCCATAATAACCGCCCTGGGCAGGGACCTGATCCTAGAAATGGGGGACTATCAGGGGAATTCACACCAGTCAAGTCATCAAATATCCTAATTTTTTTGGTGGGGGACAGCACAGCAATAATATCACTAAGAAATGTTACATTTTCTTGCTCACCAGACTTTAAAAAAAAGTCTTGAGAAGGTAGAAATGTCATGTCTACCCTCTCAAGACAACATGAAAGACATCATGAAACAGCAGGGGCAGGCTCATACACTATGGTCTCTGAAAAATCATTGGGACGAACCAAGGGGCCTCAACAGACCCAGGGTGTTAGGATAAGTTTGGAAGTTGCTGTTCCTTCTCCATGCTAGGTTGCATTATTGTCAGCATTTTTTCCAGTTTATTTAAAAGAATGACATCCCTGATGCTACAGTTGTCCGTGCTAAGAAATTTTGTAGCCTCTTCGTCAGGCCTCAGTAAGCAAAATGAGTGCCTCATCACCTGCTAAAAGTGGATCTCAAGGTAACACATACTCCAGTTTATTGGCCTCATGATATAATCAGTCACCTCACCACATTATCCTTGTTCAAATGCTCCATACATATACAGCCTTGAATTCCATAAGATTGTAATGTCAGAAATTAGGCGGCGCTCAGTCGTGCAGCTCAGTCACTGCAAGTCCTACAGGCTGCTCTTTGCGACATTAAACAGATGAAGTGCCAACACATTCTCCTAGAAAACAAAGTTCAAGTGGGTTAACCCCTTCATGACCCAGCCTATTTTGACCTTAAAGA
>VIAB01000462.1:221056-233242 GCA_009801035.1 Oophaga pumilio
GTCTCCCACCTACTAGGGTGCGTAGGGATTTGAAACTGAATGTCAGCAGGTTTTTGCTATTTAATCTGAGATTAGCACAATGTTGAAGCAGAGACCCTAATTCCAGAAATGTCACTTACTGTTTTATATGTTGCTGTTTTCAATAAAGTCAATTTTTTATCAGCAGGAGATTATCACTACAGGACTAGGTGTCTCGTGCCTCCTAGTCCAAACACGTCCCCAAAACTATTTGGCAACTTTCTTACAATGCAATGTACACAGAAAGCTCCTAATTATTGGTGTGGCCGGGGTTGTACAGGGCTCAGTATTCTGACAACTACTACTACTACCACCACCACCACTACTACTACTCGCAGCCCAGTAAGTGACACATCACTGGAATCAGGGTCTCCGCACCTTCATAATGTTTATCTAGAATTACATGGCAACAAACCTGCTGACATGTTCCTCTAACTTGTAATTCAAATATCCTTTTTTTTTTCTTTACTATGTATGTCATTGGATAATAAAATATTTGAAACCTTTATCCCTGAATCAAAAACAAGGCAAGTACAGAAATATAAAGGCCTTTTATAATTTATGTAAGAGGGGAAAAAGGTAGAAAAATCCAGCATCAAAAATCAACCTCAACCAGAACAGTAATGCTTTATGGACATATTTTTATCACTAAGCCAGTGGGATCTCAGTTGCTGCACCAATGAATAAAGTCAATGCAAATATTCCAGTAGTGAGAAGAAAGGTGGCGCTCACCGTCCCTTAAAAGATCATTTATTGTATAGTGATTAAAACATGGATGCAGGAGAATTGTGTGGACGATGGCCGTTTTTGCACCTTCTGGAGTCACTCCAGGAGACTTAAAAGCGCATGAGGTGCGAAACGGCCGTCGTCCACCATGTGTCCACACAGTTCTCCTGCATCCATGTTTTAATCGTTAAACAATAAAGAATCTTATAAGGGACGGTGAGTGCCACATTTCTTCTCACTACTGGAATATTTATATAGTTGGTTTAAAGGGAAAGACTGCTTAGATTTGTTGTGCAATATATGAGCTCTTTTATAGAGCTCATTCTATGCATTGGGGTACAGTGAACGATCGCTTCGGCACACAGAGATGTCTGTTCCTGATTAGGACCGCAGACTTGAGCAGGGATTTCAATGAATAAATTGTAAATACTGCCAAGCCTTTTCCAACAAACCTATATATCAAACTGTTCATTTCCGCCTGCTCTATAACTCTCTGCTTGAAAATGAGATTGAATAATCAGATTCCCTTTTAAATTCTAAATTCTGCATATTATTTTTTTATTTTTTTTTTATTTAATTTTTAGGAACGCTTTTCACTCTCAAGGAGAATCACCCATGCAATGTAGTATTTGACTAGCATAGCATTTATGGCTGAGTGCATCCATATGTGTTATCAAAAAGTTTGTATTACTTGTCAGCAATCACACACATGCGGTATATACAGCCTGCATAGCTGACTGATATTGCTGCTTATCTCATATAAGTAGTGTCAGGCTGCAGGACTATACTTTTTCTAAGAAAGCAACCATGTTTTATCTAATCTTGTCCCACCCTTTTAGGAACGAATAATAAGTGATTAAAGCCCCCGTCTCACACAGCGATCTCGTTTGCGAGATCGCTGCTGAGTCACTAGTTTTGTGACGCAGCAGCGATGTCCCCAGCGATATCGCTGTGTGTGACATTCAGCGACGATCAGCCCCCCTGCTGGGAATCGCTGATCGTCGCTGAATGTCCTGGACATTTTTTTGATCGCTGGTCTCCCGCTGACAGGCACGCATCGCTGCGTGTGACAGGCGGGAGACCAGCGATCTGCTGGTAACCAGGGTACACAGCGGGTTTCCAGGTGCGGGGCTGTGCTTAGAAACCCGCTGTGTACCTTGGATACCAGCGCCCTGATGCAGAGAGCTGGTAACCAAGGTACACAGCGGGTTTCCAGGCACCGCACAGCGCCTGGAAACCCGATGTGTACCTTGGTTACCAGCTCCCTGCATCAGGGTGCTGGTATCCAATGTACACTGCGGGTAACTAAGTGACGTTACCCGCAGTGTCGCTGTGCTGATCGCTGGCTGAGCTGCCTGTTTGGCAGCTCAGCAGCGATCATGTAGCGATACACCAGCGATCCTGATCGTTGTCAGGATCGCTGGTGTATCGCTATGTGAGACCTAGCCTTTAGGATAGTTGACAATCTCTTTTACCATCAGCACTCCCGTTGAACACAATGAATGTAAAAATGTTTGTTTTTATATATTGAACACTACGGGGACCAGCAGCACAATTTGTCTGTTACTTATACATTATCTTCAATGGGGAGAAACAAGTGGATCATTGATGAATGATCAAAAATATTAACAAATTAACTGTGAGTCAAATTCATCCTGCTATCCTGTGCAAGTATAAATCTGTAAAAGAAAATGAACATATAACCTGCTATGACAAAAAAAAGTACAAGGCAAAAGTGCATTTTATCAACATAGGGTTCTTAGGGACACTGTTTTTGATTAAAAAAAAAACATAATAGCTATCCCACCAGCTTAAAGGTGACCCTATTTGGGACGGTCCTACACTGTCTAATATTAAAACCTTACCATGTGTCAGAAATCACCTGTGTGAATAAGGGCAGACAAAGGACTGGGTCCCGAACTCCGGACACCTCAGCCCTGGAAAGCTTTTTAAATGTAATGTCATGTTCAAGGAGGGGAGGCCAGGCCCTATATATAAATTTGTGTGTTGGACAGTCAGCTGATAAAGAATAGAGGTTTTAGGTATCAAGGGGGAAGAAGTGAAATTGATGTTTGTGTGGTTCTCTGATTCTATAGCTTTACATTTCAGTTTTAATGTATTTCTACATTTAATCATTCATTTAACTTATACATTGTGTTCACAGGAAGCATTGTAAGTGTCGGGGATCCTAAAAAGAAGTACACACGGTTTGAAAAAATTGGCCAAGGGTGAGTATACAAATAATTTAACTTTTTATAGTTTTGCATGATTGGTGAAAAAAGCTGAGAAGTTTGTGATTTCTCACTGCCCCCCTAGTCGTGCTACATTAGTTTGTGTGATCTGTTCTCACTGAAGGTTTGACTGTTGCCTCCATTTCGCACTGATCTCTCCCATCACGCTGCTATCTCTAACACTATAAGGAGGGAGAGCAGTGAGAGATGTCACAGCGTTTTAGTCTATGAATGACACTGATGAAGTGGGAGGAAAATTTTAACTAAGACTGTTTAGATAATTGCTTAATATTTTGAAGCAAGAAAGCAATAAAAATAATCAGTGTCTTTTAATTTTAATAGCTTTAAAGCTCATTCTGTGGGTGCTATACACCACCGCATCGCATCAGTGATGTGTAGGGGAACTATGCTCCTACTGCAGCAGCCATGCAGCAGCAGACTGTGAGTGCTATACACCATTGGGGAGCTAAATAAAAAGACCCCTATTTCAGGAACCATATGGAGAATTAAAAAAACAAAGACAAAACCAAATACTCAGGGGAGCAGCAGGAATAAAATAAAAATAAAAACTGTCCTCTCATTGCCTGGTGACAGGTCTTCTTTCAGGGAAA
The DNA here is from genome assembly GCA_009801035.1 of Oophaga pumilio. Classification (NCBI taxonomy): domain Eukaryota; kingdom Metazoa; phylum Chordata; class Amphibia; order Anura; family Dendrobatidae; genus Oophaga; species Oophaga pumilio. The sequence goes on from VIAB01000462.1 coordinate 224,643, forward strand.
CTACACTTTGGTGTCACTGATTGGAAGAGTATTTGGGAACTACTTTCTTAAAGTCTTGATTCCCTTAAATAATCTTATTTATAGTCAGTACAGTTTCCACATCTACATAAATTCGCAGCAGAGACAGTGAGATGACGCTCCCTCTGGCATCTGGTGAGATGACGCTCCCTCGGCATCCATGCTGCCCATCCAGCTATAGTCTGTTGCTGGGCTTCCATTTATAGACTGCTTCTCGCCGCAGCCTGTGCTGTGTCACGATGGACGTCAGCCAGTGTGCGGGGAGGAACCACGCCAAGGAACGAGTCATGAATCTTAATTGTTTCACCTGATATTATCCTTGATATATTTGTGCAAAATTCTAGTATATGTATGAGTGCAGAATGCGGTGATGATACCGTGACAGAAGGACTTTGTTGGCCTCTGTGTGACCCGGACACATTAGCATTAATTGCCTCCGATTCTGCTCTCATTCTGGAAATTGCAGATGGATGGTGATGCTCGCAGATTAGGAATCATCAATCCTGCGGCCTCCACGCTGTGCCTTGTTTGCACCATCACCTGACAGCAGACCGGCTCCATTCTGTCCTTCTCTGTGCAGGGCTTCTTGGCAGGGTGAAGCGGTTATTCAGGTTTTGAGAGACCGCCAAGATGTATATTTTGTGTTGATCCAAAAACCTAAGAGCAGCAGAGATACAGGCGAGCAGAGGCAGAAACGTGCACTGCACCGCATTGGAGGCATGCTCAGCTTATAAAGACTGACAGTCCGACAGTCCGTAATGTCAGATTCAGGAAAGTCATGAAAAAGGCACATGCCGACACTTGGTATGTGGTGGAGGAGGCCGTATTTTGCAGCAAATTAAGTTATTGCACTCAGACTTTCATATGAAGTCGTGATTTATCTGCATACTCAATCTGGTGTATTTACCGGAGTGGTCATTGAGATGACGGAAAAGCCCTGGATGTTGGCAATGTAATGAGCCTCAGAGATGGCAGACTTCTTATCTGTGCTGCACTGCGGCCAGGAAATTACACTCCGCAAGTGAACGGAAGAAGCAATATCACATAGAAAGAGAAGCGGAAGACCCTGCTTGTATGTCGTCTCCCAGGAGCAAATGACTCTATCTACATTTTTACATTTTTATGTACCTGGAAATTACCACTTGCTACATTGACCATAAAGTGAGATTACAAAGGGGGTCCCCTAGGGAAGAAAGCATGAAAAAGAGCAAAACTGTGCGGGGCGCAGAGGAGACCGTGTATGTGCATCTATGATGTGTATCTGTGCGTTCAGAAATCACCACTGTCTAGTATACCGGTGTGTGTATATAATAATGTAGAGACTATATTATTGAAATGGAAGTGTATCTGGGTTTATAAACTGTACATAGTGTAAAACTGGAGTCTGGGTCATTATTATAGGGGTGTGGTGGAAAGGTTGCTGTCACAGCTGAGCACTAGAGGCAGAGAGGCTGTGTTTATTATATGTGCTGTGACATCATACAATCCCTATTCAGTGGCATGTGGCAAATACCGTGACATCACTGTGAGATCATATACGATAATCCCTACTTACTGTCATGCAGCCCATACTGTGACATCACTGTGAGATCATATACGATAATCCCTACTTACTGTCATGCAGCCCATACTGTGACATCACTGTGGCTTTTAGTTGTGACTTCATACAGTTATGTGAAAAAATGTTTGCCCCCTTCCTGATTTCCTATTCTTAAGCATGTTTGTCACACTTAAGTGTTTCAGATTACTAAGCAAATGTAAATATTAGACATAGATAATACAAGTAAATGCAGTTTTTAAATGAAGGTCTTTATTATTAAGGGAAAAATAAATCTAATCCTACAGGGCACTGTGTGAAAAAAGTGATTTCCCCCTAAACCTAATAACTAGTTGGACCACCCTTAGCAGCAACAACTGCAATCAAGCATTTGTAATAACTGGCAATGAGTCTTTTACAACGCTCTGGAGGAATTATGGCCACTCCTCTTTGCAGAACTGTAATTCAGTCACATTGGAGGGTTTCCGAGCATGAACCGCCTTTTTAAGGTCATGCCACATATCAGGACTTTGACTAGGCCATTCAAAAGTCTTAATTTTGTTTTTCTTAAGCCATTCAGAGATGGGCTTGCTGTGTTTTTTGGATCACTGCTCTGCTGCATAACCCAAGTACGCTCCAACTTGAGGTCATGAACAGATGGCTGGACATTCTAATTCAGGATTTTTGGTAGACAGAAGAATTCATGGTTCCATTTACCACAGCAAGTCTTCCAGATTCTGAAGCAGCAAAACAGCCCCAGACCATCACACTACCACCACCATATTTTACTGTAGGTATGATGTTCCTTTTCTGAAAGCTGTGTTACTTCTATGCCAGATATAATAGGACATACACCTCTTGTCAGTCCACAGAGTATTCTCCCAAAAGTCTTGCCAGAAAACATCTTGATGATCCCCAATATTGAGATGAGCCTTTATATTCTTATTGCTCAGCAGTGGTGTTTGATTTGGCACTCTGCCATGCAGGCCATTTTGCCCAGTCTCTTTCTTATGATGGAGTCATAAACACTGATGTTAACAGAGACAAGAGAGTCCTTCAGTTCTTTTACTGTTGTTGTAGGGTCTTTTGTGACCTCTTAGGTCATCGTTGCATTCTTGAGGTAATTTTGGTCGACTAGCCACTCCTGGGAAGGTTCACCACTGTTCCATATTTTTGCCATTTGCGGATAATGGCTCACTGTGATTTGCTGGAGTCCCAAAGCTTTACAAATGACTTTATAACCTTTTCCAGAATGATAGATCTCGATTACTTTCTCATTTGTTCTAGGATTTCTTTGGATCGTGGCATGATGTCTAGCTTTTGAGGACCTTTTGGCCTACTTCACTTTGTCAGACAGGTCCAATTTAAGTGAATTCTTGATTGAGAACAGGTGTGGCAGCAATCAGGCCTGTATGTGGCTAGGGAATGTGAACTCCACTTCCCAAATATGATAAATCACAGTTAATTTATGTTTTAAGTGGAGGGAGAGCAATTACTTTTTTTGTTGTAGGTTTGGATTTCATTTTTCCCTTAATAAATTCATGCATTTAAAAACTGCATTTTGTGTTATATGTGTTTAATTTTTACATTTTTTTTAGTGACCTGAAACATTTAAGTATGCAAAAGAATAGGAAATCAGGAAGGGGGCAAACACTTTTTCACACCACACTTTCACTCTATTCTGTGGCATGCAGCCCGTACTGTGAAATAGCTGTGGCTTTCAGCTGTGAAATCACTGTGCTAAATGTCCCCTTTTCTGTGACTTCAGAGTTCATTATCCATTTAGTGACATCATCCCAGCTCTGCTGGGTCACTTTGGCTGTTCTTGGGCTGTGACAGCTTTATTGTCTCTCGGTCATATCCACAGAAAACTATTACCCCATGTGTATGAACGCCAAAAGCTAATAGATCCGAGCAAGCGACCTTCAGTAGGGTTGTCTTCTGCAGAACCTCACTAACCCGGTTGTGACCAGACATCATTAAAGAAGATTAAAATATGACATCACTTTTTGATCTGTGAGGGTGTGATTGTCAAGACGCTTTGCACCCACAGAACACTAGTGGGACAGAATGTGAATTTTAATTACCAGTCCGTTGTAGCAAGCGCCATCTTTTTTGCTATCATTTGCTGGGGCAGTAGTGTGCGAGTAGCTGACGCTAATAAGCTCAACAAACTTATCAAGAAGGCAAGTGCAGCTGTTGGCCTCCATCTTGACTCTTTTTAGGAGGTATTGGAGGATAGAATTCAGAAGAAGTGTAGGGCTATAATGAACAATAATACACACCCACTATACGAGCTGTTCTTGAAGCAGAAGAGCACATTCAGCAGCCGTCTAATCCTACTAAGGTGCAAGAAGGAGAAATTCAGGAAATCGTTTGTACCTACTGCTATGGGGATGTATAATAATTTCCTAAGGGTGGTAGAAAATAATGACTGATGGCTGGTGTACCAATGTCAATTAACATTGTCTTATATACACCTGAACTACACACTTTTATTATTTATTTATTATGTGATGTTGGTATACCTGTGCAAGATTTGTGTCCTAATATTTTATGTACTGCTGTTTGTATTGCTGCTGTAATACTGTAATTTCCCCCCTGGGATCAATAAAGTGTATCCTATTGTATCATAATAGTTCTTTGCATAGTGGCGTTTTACTGCCCTCCAGTGGCTAAAAATGAGGTTGCATCTGTTACATATTTACTATTTATCATGACCTGAACTTAATCTTTTTTTATACTGTTATTTATACTAAGTGGTTAAAGGTTAAAAATGGTCCTGATTTTGTGCATCATTCCTTGTTGAGATAATTGAATAATGAAGTGCCTTTCTGCCTGAAGGGCAGTACATAACCACTTCGCACTCCGACTGTAGTTACTAATGGAAAATGCAGTATGTCGTAGGTATTGAAACCCTTTAACTAGAAGTATTTGTGGTTGCTTATAATGTGTATACCTCTGTGAGCTGAAGGCCCATGTTCCTGCTGTTTAGTACTACCATCCTGCAATATATGCACATGTGTCCTTTGCATGTATTGCTGTAAATAATAACTGATGTTCTGATATTCTGTCTGTACACAGGGCTTCCGGCACAGTGTACACCGCTATAGACATCGCTACAGGACAAGAGGTAAGATGGAGACTTACACAGTGAGAAATGTATCTGAGCGTCTGCATGTCTCTACTTTTAAAGGGGTTGTCCGATAATGCATCTTTTATTTTTTTAAAGTATGGATTGATTAAAAATGGTAAGAGGAATGCTTTCCTTCCAGTGCAGGTCGCTCCGGAGATCTGCTCCCTCTCCAAAAGCTGTGTCTGCCCTATCCAGAAATCACAGCAACTGCTGCAGCCTGTAATCCGCAACAGCGACCAGGTGACTACAAAGAGTGCGTCATCAGAAAAACATCCGATGACCCGCTCCTCTAGTCGCCTAACCGCTGCAGCCAATCATAGGCTGCAGCAGTGCCATGACATACGACCATGAGCACCTGCTTCCGGAGATGGTGGAGACCTTCAGAGGTGCCTGCACTTAATCCGCGGGGGCACTGGAAGGTGTATATACCTCTGTTTATTATTTTTAATCAAATCCTGCCTAACAAAAAAAAAAAAAAAACATTGCCTGACGTGACTTTTTTTTCTTTTTATCTTTTTATAGGTAGCGATAAAGCAAATGAACCTTCAACAACAACCCAAAAAAGAGTTAATTATTAATGAGATCTTGGTAATGAGGGAAAATAAAAATCCCAACATTGTGAATTATTTAGACAGGTTAGTGGCACGTCTAGATGGACTCATGTTTTCATATCTGTGGTGGATGGAAGTGAATAGATGGGGCTGAGTGGCCGGGCAGGGTGCGCTACCTTCAGGTCACTTAGTGGTGCCTATTACGCTGTTATATATGGAAACACATGATATACTACATAACTATACAGGGGTTTCCCAGTCTTATCTGAACGGCACTAAATAACTGCAAAGTTATAATGTATGCAGTGTTCTGGTCATTCTTCTTAATCCAGTTTCTCTGCTTGCTGTCAGTGAATTGAAAACCTATAAATTTAGTCGTCTTCGCATCTAACAATTTGTTACGATGTATCCAGTGAAATACTCTATAGCGATACAGGCTGGACTTGAGGCTGCTGGGTCTGATACACTGTAGCAAACCCTCTGAACTTAGATTCAGTCCCTCTGAACTGATGCATGGCGCTCACTGAGGTTCTCCTGAAATACGTTTTCTCATGTTCTAGAGCCTTCTGAACGTTCTTATACTCAATAAGAGTTGTCCACATCTGTAAAAATAAAGCTAATATGGTCGACCCCGGTACCTCATTCTGCAGCCAGCAATAGCCGGTGTAATAAAGCGGCTATAGGAGGGAAATGGTGCAACATATATAATGAATCCCAATTGCAAAAATGATTGCCCTAATTGCGTGCATTTAAGTAAGAAAATAAAATTGACCCCAAAGGTGGATAACCCCTGTTAAGCAGATGTGTGGACAGTGGTGAAATCCACTAACTTTTCATATCACAGTGGGTAATCCTTATGCACGTAGGGCTATGAAAACTAGTCGTGGATTTATTTTATGTATCGCATATTTAAATATACTATGGATATGATTCATTGAACGGGGTCAGCCACTTTATCATTATTGTAACAAGTGTGTTGGCGCGTGATTTTGTGGCGCTTTCGCCATATACGACATCAGCCTCATTTAAAAGAATGAAGCCATGTGATCTGTTATATAGACAAGTACACTGGTTCTTATGTGTCGTCTTGATGGGATTCTTCGTCTTAGAATTTAGTCATATAGTAAGGACCCCGAGACCTATAAAAAGCTTTGATATATAATGTAGGTGCACTTCTGCATGGTCCGCTATAGTAACTTGTGCTCATTGTTACGCTGCAGTTATCTGGTGGGGGATGAGCTCTGGGTGGTGATGGAGTACCTGGCCGGGGGATCCTTGACCGATGTTGTAACAGAAACCTGCATGGATGAAGGACAGATTGCAGCCGTTTGTCGAGAGGTAAGTTAACCACTGTGTCCCGTATGGTGTCATTACCAGAGCCCGGCATCACAGTAATCACAGATTAGTTAGGGGGGCCTGCCTCTAGGTTGTGGGACCTCTAAGCTACTTTTTTCGAGACTTGAATGGGCGAACCTTCTCTGAGATATGGAAGAGATTGGTGCCTGCTGCACTCTTTACACTTGATCCATCACCTGAACAGCCCAGTTGAATAACCCTGGTCAGTGTGCTGTACTGGTGCAATCAGATATTAAGACAGACAGCACACGTCCATTTAATACACCTGTCTGAACAAGCCCTTGGGCTCAGTCCACCGTATGACGGGCTGTAACTGCTCAACGTCAGGCCATCTTGGCTTTCCCTAGCTCAGGACGGCAGCAGAAGTTAGATTTCCAGGGCTAACTGTTCCGAACAGTTTTACAGGTAATTAGGTGGAAAGATAGACTGTCAAAGTTTATATTTCCCGTTACCGGCAGGTATGTTGAAATTGGAAATCTGTAAAATGGTGGGAGGTGGGATTGGCACCATTATGGTCGCCTTTGCTGCTATGGATTTTAGTATTCCCTGGTTCTGTCTGATCGTCGGTGTGTGCCTGTTTCCTCAGTGCCTACAAGCCTTGGACTTCTTGCATTCAAATCAAGTGATACACCGAGATATAAAGAGTGACAACATATTGCTTGGGATGGATGGATCAGTTAAACTCAGTGAGTATCTGCCGACACTTTGCATAAAAGGTTATACACATGCTGAACAATCATTTTGTTATGAATTTTATAGTATATTTTTTTAGTTTGTGTTCCCCTGGCTAAAGGTAATAATAAATATCGATCCACAGGCAAGCAGAAGAACGGCGGCACTCGTCATGGTTGTATAAAAGTGCCTTAGTCCATATAATAGAAGACGCGGCCCGTGAGAGGCAACGCTGGTTCACAGAACAGGCAACGGCTATTTTGCACTGGTTTGTGAATGGGCCAGACGACGTGCACTCCAGTGCAAATTGCCCGTTGCCTGTTTTGTGAACCAGCGTTGCTTTCCATGTGCAGCGTCTTCCATCATATGGGACAAAGATTCACCCTCGGTGAGTGCCACCTCTTTTCTGCCTGCTCGTGAATCAATTATGATTTCTCACTTTGGCCGGACATGACCAAAAGGGAAGTACAAACGGAGGTTTCGCTAAGCTCAGTTCCATGTAGAGAAAAATCCCACCTAGGTTAGTGCCAGCTCTTGTATTTTCTGCTGCTGTTTTGGATAAAAATGAACATGGCATCTTGCAAAAAATGATTGTGGTCATTTTTAATGAATCTGGAAGTTGAGTTGTGCAGAATTTCTTTTCCCATCTATGCAGTGCTGCTTATATACAGTAAGAGGAGTAACTGCAGTCCTATAAGCCCTGGTGCAGTATTTGGACCTGACCCCGACCAGCATGCTGCTCAGATGTACAGGCGCTTGTTCTAAAACTTATAAGGACATGTATATGGTATTTGTCCCTCTACACCATTAAATAAAAAATACATGTAAAAGTTCATACAGCAATAATATCATTTTCCAATGTTTCTAAACTATTACCAAAGATCACCATATTGTTACTGAACAAGTCTGCGTTACCAAAACTAATACACCAATAAGAAACCACATAAAAAGTTAAATATCCTGTCATAATGTCCCCCTGTCTTGGCCTCCATCCTGTAATAATGGCCCTGTCCTGGCCCTCATCCTGTAGTAATGGCCCCTGTCCTGGACCCTATTCTGTGATAATGGCCCCTGTCCAGGTCCCTATTCTGTGATAATGGCCCCGTCCTGATCCCCATCCTGTAATAATGGCCCTTGTCTTCCTGCTCCATAACCGGCACAGAGCAACACATGGTAGTGACGTCCTGCGCTACCAGTGACGGCCACACCAATATCAGCTTCCGGTATCTGATAGTCCTGGGGCTTACATAGCTATTGCGGTGCAGAACACCACTGGCACACATCCAGCTGACAAAGGCGGTGCTCTGTGACCTCAATTTTTACCCTGCAT
>VIAB01000462.1:280218-292719 GCA_009801035.1 Oophaga pumilio
AAGTTCCAGGGAGCCGAATACTTTCGCAAGGCACTGTACATGCAAATGTCACATTACCCTCATTCACAAGTTTGCCTATGTTTCTATGTAATAATAAACGGAGTAGTTTGTTAAATGAATGATGAGATGCTACCGTAGTCTGTACATTGTGAAACAAATGTATTCTGCCAACTTTAGGTTGAGTGGGGCCCACCTGGGGATTCTCCTGTTCTCCTGTGGGCCAGTCCAAGCCTGACTGCATGCGTTGCACTATGTTAGGAAATCAAGCTAATTACAGTTTACATACTCATCATGCCATGCGCCTCTCCACTCCCTCTTTCCCCATGGATTCCTCATTCTGATCATGAAAAGTTTGGAGGTCTTTCCAAAGCAAAGGGTCTTCTCTCCCAAAGATACCTTCTTTATGTCTGTCACCGAATATGCATGTCCTTTGATAAGTCCCATTGGAGTCACCGCCTCCATATCTTTGGCAGAGACAGCCTTAGGAGACAGTAGAAAAATATATCAGATCAGCACATGTATAAATGTATAAAGAGCTCACATATCACACCAGCTTTATATGTATAGTATAACACTTGTCTGCACATATATGAATGTTCCGGATTTTTGTTTCTAACATCTAAAATTAAATGCATATTGGTAAATTTGTGCACTTGTGCTGAATTAAGGAAAACATTAAAGGGGTTCTCTGGTCTTCTGATAAAATTGTGCAGTCATTCACAGAGTGACTGCAGACTTCTGAATCCTAACAGCATTCGGTGCGCACGCTCTTAGCATTCACTGGTATTGCCGGTGAGAGCGGGTGGTCATGTGATGCCAAGTATGCAATATACTTACATGTGGTCACATGCTCACTAGACGTGCTCGACTCCTCTCAATTCACTTGCATTGAGGGCAACTAGGTACGTCTAGTCTGAATGTGGCTGGAAGTATGCAAATCACACGCTTTCTCCTGAAGCATCTTTTTGTCTTTTCTTGGTTATTTCCTGAGTGACTATAGATAATGCCTTCTACAATTATACTATCGATCAAAGCTGTTAAGTGATAAATCATCAAAATCGGCATAAAGTAAGTAATTTATTAAATCTTATTTGTGTTATTTTTTAGTCTGTCTCATACACTTTATCATTCCTGTTGTTATTCGTGTAGAGCTGCATAACATCTACACTGGATTTGGCCTTTCCATGACATTTTCTGAAGAACTAAGCTGCAATATATATTGGATCAATAGGGTAGCTGTCACGACTCTGCTTTTTTTAAAAAAAAGCAGGAACGCGAAACGCGCATCAGGGCTGAGGGAGTCGTGACTACATATAGGTAAGCAGGCTTTACTTACTGCTGCAGCATATGGTTTTGGTATTTAAGATATATATGCTGCTTACTACTTCTTACCAATCTTTTGCTGCCTTTAATCACATATTGGGTATTTACTCTTTTTCCTGCGTCCCCTTGTCAGACTTTGATTTTCCCTCTCCCCTCTTTGCCTACCTTCATGTCTCCTCCACATTTTCCTCAATGCTTGTTGTTTATTGTGCATTGTTACAATTTGTATGTGGTACTTTAATAAAATTCATGTTTTATTATTTTCTGTTGGATTTTTCCGTACTCCGTTTTTTCTTAGTTTGTAACCTGTAAACCTTCAGTAAAGTCTATAGGAAATACTGAAACATTACTAAGTTTGTATCTGCCATATAAAACGGAGCAAAATATCACTACGCTGTACATCTGTGTTCTACCTACTGATTGACTGGGCCTGAAGCTCCTGAGATATTATGGTCTAGAAGTGTTTACACTCTTTATGCAATCTTTGGAAACTTATTCTACTACTTAATAAATAACCTGCAGAAAAGAGCTCCTCAAATTGTCCTCTCCAAATTGGAAAAAAAGAGCTTACTATGATAAAACTTGGTACCAAAAGTTATAATGCTGCTGTCTCTCCAAACATTTCAGTCATTGCAATACCTTCAGGTGACAGCAGATCAGTCCTCCTCTTTTATAAACTTTCAAAAGTTCTTCAAACAACTTTGTTTGTTCACTTATATTAACTTTGTATTTGCCATCTGATAAATCAATGCTTTCTGCCACTGCTCCTGTAAAATCCACGATGGCGTCTGCTGTGCTCCCACCATCAAGAGCTTCGTATGATCCGGCCAACCTGCAGAGAAGCATACATCAGAGGTCAATATTTCACAATGGCCTAATAGCAGAAGTAGAGTAGTGGGTTTATTCCCAAAAACTAGCTTCCATACTGAGCCACAAGTAGTGAGTTCATTTCCAAACATTAGCTTTGATACAGAGTCCCGCTGATTAAAGGGACAATGTGAAAAGCGTTACAGACCTAATCCAAATGCAGGAGCACAATGATGCACAACGTATGTAAATTTGGTACAATAACTGAATAATGGATTTCACCTGCCAAAGCCAGAGTTGTTACAGAAAGGAATATAGCATTAGGAATCATTTTGGCTTTCAGAAGAACCCTGGATCTATTTCAGCATTCACATCGTGAGATATAGAAGGTTCTCACTTGGCGTACGCCTTCTCCAGTAGAGCACACCAGAATTCATTCTTCACATTAGAATGGCAGTAGATCAAATTCCCATCTTCGCTTGGCAAACGATCATCAATGACAACATCGACCCAGTCTCCCAAGCACCAGAACTGGAAATGGAAAATTCCTGAATATCTGTGTGGTCTTTTTGGATCCCATTCCTGTTTATTCCACTCTGGAATAACCTACGGTACAAGCAGAAATGAGCTATGTAACAGTAAAATAACAGCATGATTAAATAACAAAAGATTATTGACCTTGTCTGCAAAGTAAATGTGTCATATTTTGTGTTCTATCTTTTATATCTAGACGTTTGGACGGACAGTACATGTATTATTGGTACCTTTTTCCAAAGAGTCTTTCTCAGAGCAAGACAGGAGCAAGCGGCCACAAACCAGCAGTTTCCCAGCTTGCCTTGATGCAAATCATGATGGCTGATCCCATCTACAAACAGGTGAGGGTCATCACAGAGTTCCTTTAAATAAATGCAATATCATTAAGGATATACCTGGGTTTAACCATAGATGTGTTTATTACATTTTAGAAGCTTGTTAGAGGATCGTTATTCACTTTTAGGATTGCTACTTACAATAGCTGACACTAGAGTTCTAGTCCTCTTCCTCTCTGAAGAGACAATTTGCATATTTCCCAGAGGCCTAAGTCTCCTCACTTTGGCATGTCAGGCTTGACATGTCACTCTCCACAAGGAGAAACGTTACCCCCTGTATCCCAGTCAGACGCCTCCCACCTAGCCAATCAAAATCTCACACTTTGCACTGACGAGGGGCAGTACCCCGAAACACAGTGTCTGCAAATTGAGATTCTGGTTTGGCTTTTATCCTAAGTCATGTGACAAGGCTCGTTAGAGGGTCGATTTTTGACTTTTAGGATTACTACTTCCAATAGTTGCCACTAGAGTTCTAGTCCTCTTCCTCTCTGGAGACAATTTGCATTACATTTTAACTAATAACAGAATTGACTACTTAGTGATATTAGATATTTAAGAGCTGCCATCATTTATTCATAATCCATATAAGATAGTTGCAGATAACTGACATTATAATATTACCCCCCTAAGAATCCGACGTTTTTCTTTTTTGTGCTTTCGCTTTCACCTCTCCATGTTCTAAGAACGATAACTTATTTAATATTCCGTACACATAACCATGTATGAGGGCTTCTTTTATTGCTGGATAAGTTGTAGTTTTGAATAACACTACTGATTTTATAACGCAACATAGTAAAAAAATGGGCAAAAAAATTCCAAGTGGGGGGAACAAATACAGTTCCACCAATGTTTTTTGGGTTTCAAAGTGACCATGTAATACGATTCTCCATATCAGTATGATTACGGCGATACCAAGTTTGATTGTTTTTTTTTGTTTTTTTTTTAATATTTTAGTGGATAAAAAAAATTCTAAAGTTTTGTAGGAAAAAAAAGTCACCATTTTCTGAGATTTTTTTTTATTCTGACCACAGAGCTGGGTGACGGCTTGTTTTTTTGTGTGCAGAGCTAATGTTTTTATTGATATCATTGGGGTACATTTTGTTTAACATTTTGATCATTTATTGTATTTATTTTTAGTGGAGTCTGATGATTGAAAAATTGCACTTTTGCCGTTTGATTGTTTTTCTTTATCAGTTTAACAGCTATTCTATTTTGATGAGATCGGACTTTTTCGGGCATAATACCAAATGTTTGTTTTCGTTTTTCATTTCTTTAACGTTAAATGGGGAAAAAGGGGTGATTTAGACTTTTACCGTATTTACTTTTTTTAAACTTTTTTTTATTTTTTAGTCTCCCTAAGGGATTTAAACCTGTGATTGTCTGATCCTATATACTGGAATATGATATTGTATTTGCGGTTCTACTGTGAAACCCAACCTGTGGCTCAGTTTCACGGGAAAATGACAGCCACATGAGCTTTCAGCAGACCCCCAGCCACCATGGGAGCCCATTGGCTCCACATGAGCACATAATTTAAATGCTGCAGTCTGTGATTGACAGCGGCATCTAAATGGTTAACAGCAGCGATTGGGGTTCAGCTCCGGCCACTGCTGTAACAGATTGATACCATCTATGTAACACAGCCGATATTTGCTATGTATAAAATGGGCTCCGCTCCTGAGCCCGCTCCATAAACCTCCACAGCGATGGGTGTGATGAACCTGTATATCACAAGTCAATAAGAGGTAAACTGAATGTTAATTTCCTAATCAAAAATCATAATCTACAAATTCTAGATTAACACTAGCATCATGTTTTCCAAACAGCAGTGTGTATAAAAGTGAGTAGGACATTTTTTCCCTTTTTTTTTTTTACTAATGTGAACGTTGCTGTGGAGAAGGAGCCTTGTGCAGGAACCAACTACCCATGGAGAGGAAGAGTAGGTCAACTTGGTTTAGGTACACTAGTATGTAGACTAGTATCTGCCCCACAGAATCTTATGATCAATTTATACTGGTGACTTTTGGAGAAAATAGAGATTTTGAAGCACCTATCTCTAAATCTTTTATTGCTTGATTACTACAGAATCAAAGGACAAGAAAAGAGGGCAAATAAAATAAAAATAATAGTATACAAAATAATGTGTCACCTTGAAAAAAAAAGAAGAAGACTGTGCTTATGCTTAACCGCTGACCTCGGAATCAGTGGAGATCCCAGCGGTAGTACTTCCGGCAATCATGAGATTATCACCTATCCCATAGGTAAGTGATCATGATTAATTCTTAGCACAATTCCTTCAATTTATTATATTTATTTCTGCAAAACTGTTAGTCTTGACTTGATTAGTGGGTATACCATAGTTAACAAACTGGTGGTGGCCAAGTGGCCTAGGGCAGAACAGTGCTTAAATAAGATAAAATTAAATTATATGTACAATGTCTTAAACTTTTTATGGAGGCTTTTGTTCCATTTTTCTGAAATAAAACTCCAACTCCCCTGCTTTGCTTCAGATGCTGTATAGGTAAATCGATAAAAGGATGCCTGACGGCAGCAGGTAGCGCCCATCACATGGATTTATACAGATCCAATTGAGCTCAAAAGTAATTTTACATGTAGTGCCGCAGTGGTAGAAATAGTTTTAGCTTTGAAGGCCCTATTCACATCTGTGTTGGAGATTTTTGTTGAAGATTCCATCAAAATGAACATCACAACCCGAAATGCTTCAACGTAAGTCAATAGGTTCCACCAAGCATTGATGGCATCTGATGGATGGACTGATAAAGCAAAACATTGTGGCTTGCATGATGAAAAGAAGCCACAGCACAAGTGTGAACATAGCCTAAACCCATGTTTTTTCCCATTCTGCTCAGAGATAGCACTGAATCCATAGGTCCCTCAGTGACAGTGTAGTCGATGTATTTCTGTACACTGGAAAAAAAAACTATGCGGAGTATACTGCTTAACAATAGGCTTTTATTTCCTATATAAACATTTAGGAAATGAAGGCAAGGATGGGATAGTCCCATTCCACAATATTATTTTTACTGATTTGGCAGCTAATAACACAGCAGCTAGACATAATGTATGCATCCTTATTCATCATGTCAGTTTATTCCCTAATTCTCTAGACGTTCTCTTCTGGTAGACGTTTCTGGATCTTTATGGCTGTAGTTAGTGGTTATTTTGTACTAATCGCTGGATATCACTTTCCTTCTCTTACCTTGTACCCGTGTAGTACACGTTCTGTTACTTGGTGTGTATTATAATGCTATCCTGTATAGGGGACCTCTCTTGTCACTTCGGTTCAGTTCTCACAAGATTACATTCCTTGATGATTTCAATTTTCCACCGTTCTCTTTCCCTTACATCTTTACCTGTCAACTTTCTTTTTCTGCTCCATTTAATGTACTCAGCTGGCAAAGTGCAATACACAGCTCTCTCTTAGTGATCTGTTGTGTTGGCTGTCAATTAAATCTGCATCAATGACTGTGATTGGCCTTTTCCGTAGTCCTGTATGTGTCCAGATGTTGTAGTTACCCTTTTCAGGTCACTTCTCTTACAATAATAACATGCCGTGTTCATATACAGTGTGATATGTCCTTAAGATAGGTCATCAATATAACATCACGGGGGCATGACAACGGGCACCCCCACCATCTGCAGGTATCGGGTGATTGTGCCATTTGTCGGACCTCCACTTTTCCAGATAAGTTATCGATATATTAGTCCCAGGCAATCCATTTAGTCTTCTCTAATTTTCATAGACTCATCGGTGGCATTAGAGAAATGCATAGTTTTTTTTCAAATACCGTGCTATTTGTGTTGACAGGATGCAGGTTTTATTGTGACTCTGCCCCATTGACATCAGTGGAGCAGAGATTGAATACCATACAGAACCTATAGAGAAATGGGACTGTTTCTAAATTAAAGCTGCCATGTTTTTTCATTGCTTTACAACCCTTTAAAGATGTTAAACCCATGACGCACCTTCTATATCAACATCAGTACCATTCATCGACGATCAAATTTGGGCTTACATGCCCAACGCAACGTTCCAAAGCTGAAGGAGTTGTCTCGTGGTACTTTTCTATGAACAAAAATGGAGGATCCAGCAGTCCCATGTATTCATGGTTACATGGTGTAAAAGGCACAAGTCCATGAAGTTCCAGTTTTTTCGAAAGAATTATACAATATTCATTACTAGATGAATTCTAATCATAACTACTATTTTTATGAAACAATCTTTAAGCCTTTTTTTAAATGCTGACATAGTATCCGCCAATACCACTCCATTCATTCAAATGACCTCCATATAATGTTACATTTCCTTACCCGTGACATAGAGAAGCAAAACATTAGAGATGCTGGTTCTATGTATAATCTTCCATATATAACAAATGATGTATAGACAGTGCAATAAATGAGATTTTCCCCTGTACAGCCCATGTCTGAAGGTATATTAGATATCAGTATACCTATAGACCATGCTTGGGAATAGACAGTTGTTAGTGCTGACGAACATGTACAGTACTAATAATAATAATAGTAACTATTAGTAAATATGAAATACTGCACAAATCTCATGAATTGCGCTGTTTGCCTTTTTTACTGTCAGGATTCCATTTATTAATAAACGCCTAAAAACAGCAGAAAAAAGGCGTAGCTATTTACCAAGACAGGTCACAAAACTAATGCACTAATTTAAAGGGAACATATCACCTCAGGAAAAAAAAAAAACTATTTACCTGCAGATAAAGGATAAATCTGCAGGTAAGTAGCATTCCAATACTGACTTGCTGCATTACTGAAAGTGCAGCTACTGGGAGAAAATTAACTTATTTCTTACAGGGAGCTGCCGGTCATAGTGGCGTGCACGAAGCAATGACTTGGTGCTCAGTATAGTGTGATTGGCATTACTGTAATGGACAGCTGGTTCTGCACAGATGTGCTGCAGAGTGAGTTTTCGATCAAAGTGCCAGGCGGTGCTTACAGTCATTGTGAGCGATAACTGTAACCACTGTCCAGCACACCCTATCACTTAAAGCTGGCGGCTCTTGGAAGGAAACAAGCTAATTTCCTCTTCGCTACATCAGTAAGAACTCATGCAAACATCCGTGGATCTCAGTCCAATCACAGATGGACTGGCCCGCGGGTCTCCCTACTGGCACATGACTAATTCATATATTTCTATGAGGTTGTCATACTCATGTCAGGAGACCCACGACCAGTCCTTGCTTTGAGGTCCATTATTGGACCGAGATGCAAGGACGTCTGCATGAGCCTTTAGGTGGTTGGACAACATTGGAACGCTATTTACCTGCAGATAGACCCTATATCTGCAGATATTGAAGTGACAGGTTCACTTTAAGTCCACATTTACCCCTATATTGCATTCAGCATGGCTGTTGCTCTGTTGCATCGGGCTAGAGGTTCCACGATACAATTGCATAGATGACAATTTATATTTTCATTGACCCTAAAACCTTATCAATTTGTTTGTGCCAATATATATTGTATCAATATAAATTTCCAACATTTTCTGAACTAGTTAATATGCTACAAACTTCCTTTCATTGCAGCAGTTTCTTGGAACAGCAGTGTGGGAGTCTGAAGTTACAGATTTTTTTTTCTCAAAATATTGCCAGCTGTTGCCTCCCACCCTATGAAGCTCAGTGGGATGTCAGGCGTTCATCATACTTTAGAGGTTCCCTGGTGACATTATTTCGCTTTTATATTTGCATGTATGAAAATTTTTCTAAAAAAAAAAAGTTAAATAAGTGTCAATAATAACATGAAGGTGTAGAGTTATAATCTGTGGTCCTTGAGACAGTTTGTGCTCCCGTTCCTTGAGGAATGGTCATAATTCAGTCTGCATCACTGATTGTTCTTAGTTATGCTGCCAACTCTCCCACAGACAAGTTATGAAATCCAGATGTTAGGTGTTGTGCAGAGCATAAAAGGACAGGAGCTACAAAGGAAATACAGAGCACTTGTGTCTTGTAATTTGCTCAATGGTTTTTGGCAAAATGTTTTATTTTCATCATCAGAGAAGTGAAAAAAATGACCCTATCTTGAGTGACAGATTATCCCATGATTAAAAGGGTTGTGTGGTTTTGAACTCAAATGTTCAATTACTATACCAGATAATTTAGAAAAAAAACAGGCGTGTTCCTCATTTGACACCTTAAAGGGAATGCCCACTATTTTAAAACATTTTAATAACAGGCTCATGGTGGTCCAAAAGTACGAAAAAAAAAAAGGATACACGCCTAAGAAAACTGCTCTGGTCCTCCATACAGCTGCTGGCATCCCTGCTTGCCTGGTGGCTTCCTCTCCTGGTAATGAGATTAGATAACTGCTGCAGTCAATCAATGACAGTTGATTGATTTCAGCCTCAACATTCCGTCCAAGTAGGAAGAAACATATCCAATATTATGGTATTTGACTTTTAAACCTTTCATTACTCCAATGTTTCACTCTAAGGAATTGTCTATCTTTGGGAAAAAAAATTTCTTTACTTAAATGCAAGCATTTGGGGTTAAAAATCATTTTTACAATTGGGTTTAACATCTATTTCTCATCTGTTATCTTTCTCTCTTCCTTCAAACATGTCAGCATACACCTATTACTTAAAAAGAAAAAAACTATCCCTTGACCAGAACTGTGCTACTAACTACAGACCTGTCTCTAATCTCCCCTACATTTCTAAACTCCTGGAACGCAGGGTCCACTCCTGTCTGACTGTCTGATTCCCTATCTCTCAGATCAATCTCTTTTTGACTCTTTACAATCCGTTTCTACTTTTTACAGGCTACTGATATTGCCCTCACTAAAGTCTCTAATGATCTGCTAACCGCTAGTGTTGAATGATGGATCTCTCTGCAGCATTAAACACTATGGATCACCAGTTCCTCTACACTTTGCTCCACTCTGCTGGGCTCAATTATACTGTTCTCTCCTGGATTTCCTCCTACCTCTCTGACCGCTCCTTCACTGTATCTTTTGTTGGCTCCTCTTCCCCTTACTGTCAGGGTTCCTTAATGATCAGTCCTAGGCCCCCTCCTCTTCTCCCTATATACTGTTGTCCTGTTGGACAAACTACCAGTAGATTCGGTTTTCAGTACCATCTCTATGCTGATGACACCCCATTATACACATTGCCTCCTGACATCACCCCTGCATTACTACAAAACACCCGTGATTGTCTTTCTGCTGTCTCTGACATCATGTCCTCCCTCTATCTAAAACTGAATTTGTCAAAACTGAACTCCTTGTGTTTCCTCCCTCTATTATCCTTCCCAAACCCAATATTGCCACAGCACACCTACTGTCTTGGGGTTATAGTTGAATCAGATCTTTCCTTCACTCCCATCATCTGATTAGTCACTCATGTCTCCTACACCTCAAAAACATTTCTAGAATTCGACTTTTTATTCCCTTTCACGCTGCAAAAACTTATTGTGGCTCATATTCATTCCCATTTGGACTGCTACAACTCTACACAAATCGGTCTCCCTCTTAATAAACTCTCCCCTCTCCAATCCAACCGTCGGCGGAGCTGCAGTCACTACTCACAGTGCTGGGCATGCTTACAGTCGCCACTCTCAGTCCTGTGAGCGGTAACTTCAGGCGCGCCTGCATGACTGGAAGCTGGCGGTTCCTGGGATCAAATAAGTCATTTTTTCCTGGGTACCGCACTTTCAGTACAGCAGCTAGACACCTTCATAACACTATTAACCTGCAGATATAGGGTTAATCAGCAAGTTTATAGTATTCTAAGTCCGTGCAGCCATCGCACTGAAAGCCCGGCTACCGGGAGGAAATGAACTTTATCACCTCCCGGCAGCCCCCGGCTTTCAGTCAGAGACGTAACTTCACTCACCCCTCAGTACATAGTGAGCAGCGAATGTAACCAAGCCACCAGCACTGACTGACAGCCGACTTTGCATTGACGCACTATAGAGCTGGCAGTAAGGTAGAGTCGGGACAAGGCTACAGCCGCCACTCGCTGTATAGTGAAAGGTGATTGAAGCTGTGTGCCTCTACACCTGGAAGCTAGAGGAATAAAGTTATTTTACTCCTGGCAGCGGGGCTCTCAATGCGGCGAGCGCACAGCTTTAGAACGCGATCAACCTGCAGACTAACCCCATATCTGCAAGTTAATAGCGTTTTTTGACATGACAGATTCCCTTTAACAATTTATCTGCAGGATAATACCATTGTCCGACCTGATAGGTTCCCTTTAAACTGCAGGACCCCCTTTATTGTCGTGTAGTATTACTACTCAAATTATGAAAATTATTATTGATGATATCTTGGTTAGATTTTGAACCACCATACAATGCGGCAACATGGTGGCTCAGTGGTTAGCGCTGCAGCCTTGAGATAAGTTTGTCTTTGGCTGCTGCACTCTGCATGGGCAGTGACCAAGATCACAAAAGCCTGAGTATAATGAAGTGTGCTTTGTCATCGTGGTCTCTACCTATGCAGAGCACAGCAGCCAATGGCAAATTTATCTCAGTTGCTGCATTCTGGATACACAGAGATCGATATAACATATGATGAGCAGCTAATGAATGAAAACCATATTGAATCATGTGCAGTGTTCTGGTCATGAACTGTACTCTACGCAAGTCCTTGAATCTAATCTCACTTGCAATTTTGTGACCTGTTGGGAGAGCTGTCTCAAATTTAAATAATGTCCTCTGTAAAAGAAAAAAAACCACTAGCATTGTGACAAATGTTATTTTTTTACATATTTTTTTCAACCCTAAGAAGGGCTAGGACAATTAAATTGTAAAAAAACAAAAACCCAAACAAGTTAAATTTTCAGAAAAAAATAGAAGACCGAAGGGCAAACTATAATTATATTACTATTTTCTTAAAACACAATACAGTGTCTGGAAAAGAAGGGGCTCAAACTGGACTCATGGAAAAGGACTCGGGAAGTGCTAACCACCTTTTATGGGCTGCAAAATACGAGCCTTGCCCTGAACAACCCTCATTGCGTCACTTCAATATCATACCCCAACATTATTGAAGGTTTTCTCTTTTAAATGAAAATAAAACTTACTTTTTTAATGTTAAGCAAGAGACAGTTTTCTAGAGAAAGCAGCTGTTCCTGTTTCATGGTTCTCCCAAACAGTAATAGGAATCTATCCCATCAGCAGCACTTTTCAATTTTATGTTCTTTTTTCCTAGTTAAAATAACAATTCGTATGGAATGCTCATTTGGAAATAATTCGTGCTGCCTACAAGATTAAGGTAGAGTAATAGGATACATACATAATAGTGTACAAAATGGTCTAGGTTCTCTTTCTACTGATTAATTCTATTAGGTTTCTCATTAAGTCATGATGATACAATACTCTGCACCTGTTACAATTTGTTGTTAATTTTTCGGTACAAACGGTTCTAATATTTCAGCATTAATGAAACTGGTGAACCAAAAAGCTGCTGATTGTTCAATCATGTTCAACAAAATGAACTGGGAGCATTTTCT
>VIAB01000463.1:86190-96628 GCA_009801035.1 Oophaga pumilio
GCGATATTGTTTAGTGTGGCAGTACCTTTAGGATAAAAGCCAAAACCAGAATCTCAACTTGCAGACGCTGTGTTTTGGGGTACTGCCCCTCGTCAGTGCAAAGTGTGAGACCTGGTTTGACTGTGTGAGAGACAGGGATCCAAGGGGTAGCGTTTCCCCTTGCAGAAAGTGACATGTCAAGCATGCCAAAATGATGAGACTTTTAAGCTGCAATGCTCCCCTGTGAAATATTTTATCCTAAGTCATGTGACAAGGCTCGTTGACTTTTAGGATTGCTGCTTCCCATAGGTGGTACTAGCGTTCTAGTTCTCTTCCTCTCTGAAGAGACAATTTGCATATTTCCCAGAGGAGCATTGTTCTGAAAACCTTGAGTTCCTCCTTGCGTTCACGTTACAGTTACAGGTTTTTTATAGGTTCCATGTGTGCAGAAGGAAAAAGCACAGCATGCTACACTTTTTAACATTAAAATGGCTACCTCCTGATTGTAAACCAAATGGACTCAATTATAGTGAATGGTGTCTGCATGGCACCACTTGTATCCATACGTGTATCCATAGGACAGATGCATATTTTGCATGAACCAAACAGATATCATTATAACTTAAAAAAATCAGAATTCATTGAGATCTTGTTAGGCCTCACTCAAACGTCCATTTTTCTCAAACAAGTGCAATCCATGCTTTTCTCCCTCAACTCTTAGTCCTTATCCAGAAGTCCGTATTACACGTACATGTTTTTTCCATGGTTTTTACGGACACAACAAAAACCCATTATAGTCTATGGGGCAACTCACATGTCTTTTCACTTTGCAGCCTATAATCCAAGGTGCAGGTGCGCCGGACCTCCCCTGGACCAAGGTGTCCTTTGCAATCAGAATATCCTTTATACCGATCAGTGAACCTTGCCAACAGCGACTATATGAATAAGACCCTGTGAGGGTCGAAACGTTATGTTCTTGTCGCCTCAACATTTTCTCTATCCCTACACCAGAATTGTGTTATTGCTGAATCGATACAATAAAATTCTCACAAGCATCTATCAAGAGTGTTCGGTGACTAAACATTACTACGGGGATTGCCATCCCACTTCACAAGCACCTCGGAACTCTCCAGGCAAGAGTGCTCGCCACACTACCTGTCTGTGATTTTTCAAAGGTGGAAAAACTTTTTTTTTTCTCCACGTATGATAAAAACTTGGACCACACTCTGATCAAAGTCTGATCAAAATAATCGTTCTCATATCAGAGAAAAACTGATGTCTGAATGAGGCCTTACAATGGAATTCCACAGCTTCTCGTAGACTGGTGCCGTGATTTTAATGAGGACAGTAATAAAACAAGCCCTTGTTCCATGTCAGTAAAAAATATATTTTGAAAAGTGTTAAAATAATAAGTTGCTAATACTTACAAAAAGATATGCTAATATATATCAAAAGGACAACAAAAACTTTGTTGATACATCTAATAACTCATTAAAAATTACTAAAATTTGACTAAGAAATTATGAATTTCTGCAATTGTTTGACATGTATGAATAAAACAGCTGATGAAAAAATAATACTACTCCATAGGGCTATTCAGATTTCTCAGCAGTGTAAGTTTTATTTCCTTTAATATTTAATACATATTTTATGAACCGCTTGGAGATATGATGTATTGCACCATGCTACCCGTAGTGTGTACAAGTAAACAACCTGCGGACTTTCTACTTACGGTGGCTCAGTAGATTTCTCCTACAAGGGTAACGGTGTGAAATATCTTGTTCTCGTCGAGCCCTGGTGATTTGGGCATTGCCAATCCTACAATACACAAACATTTCACTTTAACATTATCAAATGCTTTATGACAAAATCATTTAATTAAATCCATATATCTGTACTCCTCCATCCATCTTTGGTTTCGCTAATGGCAAGCCGGCTCTTACCTAGTATAAATACTTTTACATGGTCATAAAATAAACATTTTTTTTCAGCAATGTTTAGAGGCTCATAAGGTACAGTATATATGAGAAAATCTATTAACTGCACTAGAGTTGTTGGAAATGATATGCAATAGAAGAAATGTAGCCTGCAGCTTCACCTGAGCCCTCTGGAACGCTATAAAAGATTTGTGTCTACTCGGTAATAAATTATACTTTCCTAGTATCTGCCCTGCAAGAATTAAAATGTCAGAGGGGATAGCTAAAGCGATGGAACGTAAAGAAACCTATGTTTTAAACCTAGGGCTGGTTACTTTATCCCTTCTTTTCATGAGACAGTCAAATCAGATTACTTTTAAACAGAAGTAGAAGCAGTTTCTACATTTTTTTTATACAAGTGTAAAAGCCAAGTCTTGGTGTTTTTTTTTTTTATCAGTCCACATGGGCTGAAATTCCGATATTATTAAGTTCTCTCCTTGCCTGGTCAAATTGCTGTAAAAACGGAAAACATAAAAGAGACATATGGACATTGCAATGAATAGGTTATTGGATGACCAGCATGGCTGCTTTAAAGCGAACTTGTCAGCACTTTTGGCTGATAAAAGATGCGGCCACTGCCTTTCAGGGCTTATCTACAGCATTCCCGGTGACTTGCAGCTGTAATTGCCGCAAAGGAGGCTCTACAAAGTACCTGACTTTAGGGAGGTGAATAGTTATGCACACTGAAGTTTTCAGTTGTTTTGTCCTATTTGTTGTTTGCTAAAAGAAAACCGAATGTTCACAGTTGTAGGCATGTTCTTTACATGAACTGATGCAAACCCTCAAAATAAATCCAATGAAATTCCAAGCTGTGACGAAGCAAAGCACAAAAAATTCCAAGAGGGGTGAATACTTTCACAAGCCACTGTATATCTGTCTCCTCCTATCAACTGAATATTTGGATTATTCACAAACTTAGGGCACCATCATATAGCGACTCACCAGCGATCCCGACAACGATACGAACTTGTCAGGATCGCTGGTGTGTCACTACATGATCGCTGGTGAGCTGCCAAACAGGTAGATCTCACCAGCGATCAGGTGCGGGAAAAAAGCGGTGCACATCGCTTAGTTATCCGCAGTGTACGTTAGATACCAGCGCTGGTGCAGGGAGCTGGTAACCAAGGTACACATCGGGTTTCTAGGCGCCCCTGGGCGCTTAGAAACCCGCTGTGTACCTTGGTTATCAGCTCCCCTGCACCAACGCGCTGTTATCTAACGTACACATTGGGTTTCAGGCGCCTAGAAGCCCGATGTTTACCTTGGTTACCAGCTCCAGCTCGCTGATCGCTGGTCTCCTGCCTGCCACACGCAGCGATGCGTGCTGGCCAGCGGGAGACCTACGATCAAAAAATGGTCCAGGACTTTCAGCGACGATAAGCGATACTCAGCAGGGGGCTGATCGTCGCTGCATGTCACACTAAGCGAGATCGCTGGCTAGGTCGCTGCTACGTCACAAAATCGGTGACGCTTCAGCGATGTCGCTAGCGATCTCGCTATGTGTAACGGGGCCTTAATACACTCACCTTCACTTCTAAAGCTGTACGACATATGCCAGACAATGCTTTAGAGCTTTAATTTACTATCTCTTTTGACTTCCCCTCACTATTCCAAAGTACTGTAAAATAGCTGCTGTCTTCCCTGCATAGGCTATTATAATGGCTATGATAGTCTCTCCTGATTGGCTGTGTTTCACGATGTTAAGTGATCGTAACAAGGCATTATAAGGAAGCCCGTGAAATCGTTCCTGAGGTCATGTCAGCATTCTGTGGCTAATGCAATCTATGCGGAAAAAAATAGGGACATTCTTTTAGTGATTGGCGCAAATCAAATTGGAAATTGTTGATTTGCAACTTTCATAAAATTTATCTCAAATTCGATCCACATCGAATTTATTCTATTATCTCTTGTTGGCAATATATTGGCAGTAAGAAATAAACATCAGGCACCAGTTCTCTCAATTCTTTATTGAACCTTTCAATTTGGCCTGAAGGACTGACATTTTAAAAGACAGTGGCACGCTGAACATCATAGCTACTTTGATTCAGCTCACACTGCAGGAATGAAAGTGTTGTCATACTATTCTGCTTCCTGCCGGAGATTGAATTCACAACTTCAAAGTTCATGTAAGACCTAAACAGAATCTGCTTAGCTGATAACTGATGCAATGGATACAATACATATTTTAATACATATGTACAATTCATTTGGTCGTAGCTTTACATGATCGATATCTAAATCTCTTTCATTCTCCTAGTTTTCAAATGTACCATGAACTTCAAAACTTGATGTGATTGGCAATGCCAGCATGTAAAAATAACTTATTCATTGAAAGTAGGGAAGAGAATTCAGGAAATTCAGTGTGTTGTTTGCGTACGCCACAGCCGACAAGCTGACATTGATTTTTTTATATAATTTATCTCAGCAGCCCAGATCCTAATGAAGGAAATAATGATGCATTAGCTTGAACAATTTTTAGACCACTTCCGTCACTAAATGGACTGGAAATTGAGAAGTTCATGGTTGGAGAAAATCATAGAAAACATGTTTCTTGTTGACAAGAAATTGCTGTAAGTGGCGGAAAAGATAAGTACTTTTCGAGCCTACAGGCAGGAGGATTGTGTCACTTCCTTGTAAGTGTGGGCGGTATTCATGTATTGATCTGCCAGCGTATCTCATTGCCGAGTTATACCATGCACAAGAAGAGACAGATATGACAGGCTATAGCCGCATGCTGGGACGACGATTATTTTGTCAATTTCACTTTTATCTTTAACTCTGCTAGGTGAGAGATATACTTGAGGTTATATAATCATATAAAAGGTAATCACAAACATTTCCAATACATTTGAAGATCCTCTTTACTGAAGCAGCAGTGACCTTTAAATTGGCAGCAGTTTCCTAACAATATATTACTGCACATCAAAATAACTTTTCATTATATCACAGCATAATATACGTTTCTACCATTACCACAGTGTTAGTTCTTGCAATCTTTACATTCATGGTGCAACCACTAGTGGAACGTCAATTGGGGAATGGCCTTCTTCAACTTATTCTTACATGCGCTGTACAGTATATGTGCAGGAGAAGATTGGAGGATTTATATGGAGCAGGCTAACCCTCTATGCAGTGACTCTGATTGCAGCACTATAACCCTTTAGATCAGAGATGTCAAACTCAAATACACAAAGGGCTAAAATTAAAAAGTCGCGGGCCAACCTTTATTAAAAAAAATGTCTACAATTGCGTAAATGTTTCCTTATCAAACATAACAATGAATTTTTTCATATGGAAAAAACTTAAAGAGGTTTTTCCACAAAGTACATGTTAATTAACAGATCTTAAGAGCTTTGGGTATTTCCTGGCAGGCAGGGGCATACATTGAAATCATAGGGCCTCATAATTGAAGTGAACTGTAGTCCTAATTGGGTCCCCCCCCCAAAAAAAAATACCTTAATATTCGGCGGTGTCACAGAAAATGATATTTCACAACTTTGTAGTCCTTACAAAGCAATTTTCCTCCTGTTGATGCCCCTAGAATGCCATTTCACTGCCCACATAAAGTATGATGCCAACAAAAGTGTACTCCAATCACAGTATGATACTCCCACAGTGAATTCCTCCACAGTGCCCTCCAAACACATGATGACCCTAATGTAAGCCCTTCTCAATCCCCTGGCAAAGTATGGTGATCCCAACACAGTATGATATACCAACTGTGATTCCCACACAGCTCTCCATACAGAACAATAGGCCCCACATAGTCCTCCATACAGTATAATGGGCCACACATTTAAAAAAAACCCTCACCTCACTTCATTCCCCCGCTTCTTCCTTCTCAACAGCTCTTCTCTGCTCGGCACAGTGGGCACGAAATTGTGACATCATTGTGCAGAGGATGATTGATGAGAGAGGGAGCGGATGGCTTCTCTCTTCTATCATTGTTTTCAACTGTATCAGCATCTAGGAAGCGATACAGTTGAAAGTGCAATGCCGGGCGGTGCTAGCATAGCCGGCTCCAGGTTTTTGTGGGACCCAGGTGAAAGAGTCTCAGAGGGCCCTTTTAACACATACCACAATTCATGATGCAAAGTAAAAACATATAGATATAGTACAATGCCAAAGATTTAACTTACTTCTTCCATTACATGAGTGATATCTATTGTAAATTCTACAATAGTTCAAAAACCAGCAAATCTTCGCAGTACACATGACTGCACACTTTTCATTTTAGACAGGACAATATAGTCCTCCATACAGTAATATGTGCAGCCCATAGTCCTCATACAGTATTATGGGCACCCCATAATCCTTATACAGTATTATGGGCACCACACAGTCCTCCATACAGTATTATGGGCACAACATAGTCCTCTATACAGTATTATGGGCCCAATCTATTTCTCCATACAGTATAATGGGCCCCACATAATGCTCCATACAGTATATTGGCCCCATATAATGCTCCATACAGTATATTGGCCCCATATAATGCTCCATAAAGTATATTGGCCCCATATAATGCTCCATACAAAATAATGGGCCCCATATAATGCTCCATAGAGTACAACAGGCCCCATATAATGCTTCATACAGTATACTGGGCCCCATATATTGATCCATACAGTATAATAAGCCCATTATTATTAGTTCTCCATACAGTATAATGGGCATACATAGTGTCCATACAGTATAATGGAGCCCACATAATGCTCCATACAGTATAATGGGCCCTATATAATGGTCCATAGAGTACAACGGGCCCCATATAATGCTCCATTCAGTATACTGGGCCCCATATAGTGCTGCATACAGTATAGTGGCCCCATATAATGATACATACCGTATAATTGGCCCCATATATTGCTCCATATAATATATAATGCCCCGTATATTGCCACATACAGTGTAACTGGCCCCATGTAATGCTCCATACAGAATAATGGGTCCCATATAATGCTCCATACAGAATAATAGGCCCCGTATATTGCTCTATAGAGTATAAAATGGCCTCATGTAATGCTCCATACAGTATAATGACCCCATATAATGATACATACCGTATAATGAGCCCCAAATATTTCTCCATATAGTATATACTGGCCCTATATATTGCTCCATACAGTGTAATGGACCCCTTTCAATTCTCCATACAGTATAATGGGCCCCATATAATGCTCCATACAGTATAATGGGCCCCATATAATGCTCCATACAGTATAAGGGGCCACATATAATGCTCCATACAGTACAATGGCTCTATATAATGCTCCATACAGTATATAATGGCCCCATATATTCCTCCATACAGTATAATTGCCCTATATAATACTCCATACAGTATAATGGCCTCATATATTGCTCCATAAAGTATAATGGCCCCATATATTGTTCCATACAGTATAATGGCCCCATAATATATATTACTACATACATAAAAAAATAAATAACCAAATACTCACCCTGGGTGCCGGCATTATGGACCAAATATAAACACTCTGGGGGTGCAGATTTGTCACACAGACCAAAGTTTGACAAGTATGCTTTAGATGCTGCAGTGAACTGTGATCATGGCATCTAAACATTTAGAATGTAAGTGATTTCACTACTATTGGGACTCTACAATGTAACTCAACTGCCACTCATCCCAATTTTATGTTTTTTTTTATGAAACTCATCTGCTTTGTATTGAAAAGCAAGTTCAATAATGTTTCTTTTTAAATAAAAAATCAATGAAATACCAGGTAATCAATGCACATGGCTCAAACATATCACAAAAAGAAACCAAACTCCATATTTCAACTCCATGCTCAAAGGGCTGTTTCAATTGCATAGTTCATGAACTTTTAGTAGCAAGTCTAGCAAATATTCATACTCGTGTATGAGCTTCTCTGTTTCCCTTCCCCATGCTCTAATAGGGAAACAGTTTGGAAATAGTGTCAGAGCATGGGGGAAGGAATAAGTGGAGCACAGATATTTGCGAGACATGCAGTTCAAAACAGCTACTCGAAAGTGCGTGTACAAGAAAGTTGAAACAGCGCTTTCAACATGGAGTTTGGGATAAAAGGAAGCAAGATAAAGTAATGAAGTATATTACAAAAATTCATACGTTTCCAAAGACTGAACAATAATTAAAAGAGCTGTCCACTACTGGACAATCAATTCAGGACCCGATACAAAATAAAAACAATAGAAACTCACCTTTCGGTGCCATTCACACCATGTCGGCACTGATATTATAGGAGAGTGAGGCCAATGAGTGGTCGCTGTTTCGTTGGAGTCTTTACTATTTAATCAGAGGGGACATCCATCCTGGTGGTATATTGCTCCTTGGCTGCAGCCGGCACATGACAACAATGTCTCATCATGCTCTGGAAACAGTAAAGCAGTCATCACTGGATTGGTGCCGCTGCTGGACATTATCTGTTGTTTTTATTTTACATGGCATCCTAAATTGACCAAACTGGGGTTGTCCAGTAGTGGACAACACTTTAGATAAAAAAAAGTTTAGTTCTCTTTAAATTCAGTTTTTCTTCCCTGAAATTCGGTAAGCCCACAAACACGCGATGGTTATCAGGTCCTCCTGAAGACAGAGGGATTTTCAGACATTTCTCTAATGTGAATGAGTGCCATAAAGGGGTTGTCCGGTCATAAAGGGAATCAGTCACCACATTTGACCTATCTAATCAATTAATATGGACATACAGGTTATAGACTGCTGAGGAGAGTGATTCCTGTATGTCTCATATCAGATGTCTTGTTGTTGAAAAATCATCATGGGACCCCCTCTTTGCTTCTGCTCACCGGGCCCCATGCACCAGTAAGAACAGTAATACCCTAATGGCGGCCCTGTCTATAGGCCCTTAAGCACCCCAGCATATGGCAAAAAAGAGTGTCCTTTAGGAAAAAACTAAGCCAGCAAGTCTTGGTATATATATTTGATACATTGTATAGGAAAGAGCAGTCAGCAATACTTTCACATACATAGAATGGATGCAAATGACAAGAGCAGCAGGCTATCTGACAGCGCTACCATAAATCCACTCCAGCAGCAATCAGTGTCAGCAGCTTGGAAAGTTACTTCTGCTAAACTTCTGAGTGTTGTATCACCTAGAATAACTTACAAAGGCTGCCACATTGGCTCAAGTTTTTTTTCTGAAACTATTTGACATATTTGTGATATTGCTTATAATAAACTGCCTATCTTTTTTCACAAGTGACTCCACATTCCTTTGCAGATGGACATAGTAAAATAGAGTATGAAGTATATATTTTGTACAATGGGAATCTAAAGGTCACATATCCCATTGTATAATTTTGAAGTGGGATATATTGGCACCTCAAAAAGACATGTGAACAGAGGCTTATTACCTGTAAAAAAAAAAATACCTTGTTGTTACCACTCTCCTTGCCGCAGCCTTCTGCCCAATCCTCTGTGGATTTGTTACTCCACGCATTCACAATGCCGCAGCCTGGCTCTGGGCACCAAGTAAAGTTGGTGAAAAAGCTGAAGAGTACATGAGAAGGACCGGATGAGTAGATAAATATGTGGCTGGCTGCAGCGGCAGGACTAGTCAACACTGAAGTGGGTATCTATTTTTGTTACCCATTGTTTTTTATGCTCTGAGGTCTGTTGGACCCCAGAGCACAATAAGCAGCATTCAATTTACATCTTATAACTTTGATGTGGATCAAATTCTATGGTCAAACATGATTGGACAACTGAATGTGAATTTTTGCAGATTCGATCAACACACTCTTTTCACAAAACCAAAAAATCATTTTTAGCCGCCGATTCTCTCATGCAAGAGAATCAGGCCGATTACGCTATTGTCACTCAGATCAAACATTCTCAGAGTTTGATCCGAGTGTCACCCCTTGCATGAGAGAATCACAGCACAGGTGTGGAGAAGATGGAGAACTTAATTTCTCCATCTTCTCCATTCTCTGTGTCCGTAGTAATCAGATTGCACTCGTAGGTCCAAGTGCAGTCCGATGTTTCACACACACCCACAGAATTGTATGGGTGCACATGGTCTAATCATTGGATGAACTCTCAGCATGCTCCAATTGCTTTCTCTTGCAGAATTGGCATGAGAATCAAAAGTGCTGTTCGGCACTGCCCCATAGAATAACGTTGGGCCGAGTGCTTTCCAATAAAACACCAGATAGCAGTAGGTCATGTTATACGGTTGTGTGAGCGAGCCCTTATAAGTAACTATGAAAGCCAGGACTTGTATGCATTATGAGGGTAAAGGGAAAAGCCAAAATAAATAAAAATCCTAGCATTATTTTTTAGACTCAAAGAAAAAATCTTTAGACAAGTTTCAAAGGAGGACTCTGGGGATAACCAATATATTGCATTATACCTCGTGTGGGACCTTTGCGGGTACAGTTGCCAGTGCCTCCTCTGGCCCTGCATTAGGCACAGTAGAGAGAATTAGTTTACCCAGAGTATTCCTATAAGGCCACGTTCACGA
>VIAB01000463.1:251841-269133 GCA_009801035.1 Oophaga pumilio
ACCCGACTCGACCCTCCCGGAGGCAAAATCGCTCATCTCTAATTCCAAGCACTACTTAGAAAAGTATGGGTTACTATCCATCATGATTTGATTTTACCCAGAAGCTGATATCCAGGATGTTTGTGTGAAATTATGAATGTCAGGAAAAATAAGAGTCAACACTGGAAATATTGCGTCTTTGTATAATCTTGATGTATTTGTCAATAAAAGTTTGAAAACCATTACATGCTTATAAATGTTCTTCAGTAATCATAGAAACATCCGACTAAAACATCTAAAAACCCTGAGGCTTCAGAAAACTTTGCAAAAAATAACTAAATTTGCATCAGCCATGAAACTTTTGGCCACAAGTGTACATTATCATAAATTTTCAAATTAAAGAGTTACAACACACTTTTTCTTTTCATAAATCTATTGAACAATCAAAGATGAGAAACTTAACAACTTAATAGGGAAAAATGCCTTTATCCTGACTTTTCTGTTACTTCTTTTCTCCCTGCACTGATCATTCACTGTCAAAAACTGCTCTACATATCTCTACAGTTCTGTCTTCAGGTACGAATCATATTTCACCTGCCAGCCATAGAAGCCTATGGAGAGGGGAGGAGAAAACTGGAGTGATTAAGAGGCAGAGAACACAAAAAGAATCTGCTGTGTATTGATTACACTGCAGTAGACTGAAATTATTCTGAAAACTCACTTAAAAGTGTATTTACATGTTAAAAGCCCCTTTTTAGAATAACTCTGCTAAAAAATCATAATAGCAGTTATCTCTGGTCTGTCTTTCGGTATTGGTCTTGTGAAAGTCCACGTTACACTTTGAATATACATTATTATGTAAAGCAAAATTTAAGTGCACCCCATAAATCAAGCTTCAAGAATCAGAACTTTAATTAACTGTTTCCTGTATATCTTTATCAGTCTCATATAGTTCTGGAGAATTTTTGACCCACTCGTTTTTACTACGATTTTGCCTATGAACTGTACATAATTCATTTATTAAATACAAATTAAAATATTTTTTTCTTTAAGTTCTTTGAGATTTGTGAGTATTAATTTATTAATTGGTTTCTTAAAGTCCCGCCTCAGCATTTCAATTGGGCTTACGTCTGGATTTTCACTACGGCATTGCAATACCTTGATTCTTTTCTTATTCAGCCATTCTGATGTAGATTTTCTAGTGTTATTATAGTCAAACATCTCCACTTTGATCTCATCTGCCAAAACAGCATTTTTCTAGATGTCATGTGTTTGTTCAGAAGCAACTTTTCAATCTTTAGTTGCAGTGATATATTCTTTGTAAAAAGAAGAGGTGTTCTCCTTTAAACCCTACCAAATGGGTCTTAATTATTTAGTCTTTTTCTAATTGGACTGTCATGAATTTATATATTTAACATGCTAACTGAAGCCTTTAGAGTCTGAGCTGTAAAGGCACTGTCACACTTAGCGATCGCACCAGCGATCACGACAATGACACGACCTGGCGAGATCATTGGTGCGATCGCTATATGGTCGCTAGTTAGCTTCCAAACACAAAGATCTCATCAGCGATCAGTGATCTGTATAACGACCTCTGCGGTCGTTGGGAAAACCTAGTCCCACCTGCGATGCTGGTAAAGTCGTTCATAAAGGGTGTCACACTCAGCGATTCAGGCTCACCAGCGGGACACCAACGACCAAAAAACGGCTCAGAACGTTCATGAACTATCAGCGACATCGCAGCGGGGGCCACATCGCCGCTGCATGTCACACACAGCGACGTCGCTAACGAGATCGCTGCTGCGTCATAAAAACGCTGACGCTTAAGCGATATCGCTAGCGATCTCGCTTAGTGTGACAGTACCTTAACTCTTGTTTGGTTTTTCTCAATTGCTTAGACAATTGCATAATTTGATTTTGACCTTTTCTGGAAAGATTACTGTCTTGACTATTTTCCACTTGTGGATAATGATTCTCATTTGAAAATAAGGGACTCCAACTTCTTTAGAAATGGTTTTCTGACCCTTTTCTGATTGATGGGCAAGAATAATTATTTTCTAAGATCATTGTTGATGTCTTTCCAGCTTATCTTTGTGTTACCACATGCCTGGATACTCCAGACTAGCAAACTGCAAAAAGTTCTGTTTTATCAATGTGGTTACAGTCGCTAATGAACTATTCATCAAAGACATTTGATTAGCGGTATCTGGCCTCTATTTACCCTCCTAATTCCTAATAAAGCGATTCGGTGGTACTCAATTCTTTACACACTGCCTCTGCATTTTAGACTAGTTTTTCTTAAATAATAGCTTGGTGTAATATGTGGTTCTTCTGAGATTGTTTTCACCTAATTGTAAGACATTTTAAGGACCAGATGTTGTTTTTACAATTGCTTAATACAGGAAACCATAGACTACAAAATGGGAGTATCTAGTTTTTCTTAGGACTGTATATGGACTAAGTGCACAAAAGTATTGGGCCATAACTCATAGTCATTTGAATCATGTTTTTATTCAGTCCCATTACCACAGGTATGTAAAATCAAGCCTCTAGCTACACAGGCTACCTTTACAAACATTTGTGAAAGAATTTGTTATTCTATAGTGCTCACTGACTTTGAGCATGGTCCTGTTATAAGATGCCACAGTGACAAGTCAGGTTGTGATATATCTTCACTCCTAAATACTCCACGACCAAATGTCAGTGTCATGGGTATGTCAGATGCAACAGACTCTGCATCTGGCTGGAGAAGGTCTCTGCATTTGGCATTACAGATGCCTCCTTAACCGTTCTGACTCTTGGACCCTTTGGCAACCTCCCTCCGACTTCAATTGACATACCTAGACCTGGGTGTTTATAAATCCACAGTCTGCTGCAGAAATGTGATATTCACATTTTTCCATTGTGAAGGCTTGGAGCTATAGCAGTCAGCTAATTTCCTCTCTGGAGCTGTTTGAGGACGTTTGGTGTTACCTCTCTGAGTCTGCTCGAGCTCTGTTCATTCCCCTTGTCTGTCTACCTTTTTGTCTTTAGTTTACAGTGGGGACTGACCAGTCCTCATACCCTCCTTATCCAGGGCCTAGCTCTAGGGAAATACAGGGCTGTATGGCAGGTAGGGTGTCTTTAGATCTGCCTAGGGGTCTCCAAGCACCCTTTCCCTAGTGTCTCAGCTTCCTTCCCCTCATCCCTTCGTGTTGCACTTAGTCTTCCCACACTGTGCATGACAGTCAGTGGCATTACTGAATACTGGAAGTTCTTAGAAACCCTTTCAACCCAGGCACGGAGTGGTGGTCCATGTGACATTACAAATCCGGGTTGCCAGTGTAAAAGCAAGTAAACCATAAAAATGATGCAAAGCATGCCACATCTGGACTCTGGAGAAATGAGAACATATTCTGTGGGTGACAAATTATGCTTCTGTAACTGGCAGCCTGATGCATGATCCTGGGTTTGGTAAATGCTAAAAGAATGCTAATTGACTGCATTGTGCCAACTTTAATGTTTATTAGAGTAGGTATAATGCTATGATTTCCTTTTAGGGATTGGCCTAGGTCCATTAGTTCCAGTGAAGGAAAATCTTAAAGTGGCAATTTCAAGTTTTGAAAGTAATCCCAATCCTTTGAAGAGAAGATAACTTCTTAATCACTGGGTCAGACTGCTGCACCTCCCACCGATCACGAGAACCAGGGTTCTGAAAAGCACTATGTGAATGGAGCTGTGACCAAATATGCTTACTGGTGCTCTATTCATTTTTATGGGAGTGCCGAAGACAAGCCAAGTGCTGTGCTCAGCAATCTCTGGCAGTCACATTAAGAATGAATGGAGTGGCAGTGCACATGCTTTGCCACCACTCCATTCACACAGGATTATTTAGAACCTCAGTTCTCTAGATCGCTTGGACCCCCAGTAATCATCAAGTTATCCCTATCTGATGGATTTTACATTTCAACTTTAAAATTTGAGAATACGCCTTTAATGTTTACGCATACAAAGACACCTCGGACAATTGTAGGAGTCCAACTTTGTGGGAACAGTTTGGGTAAGGCTATTTTCTGCTCCAGCATGACTATACCCTAATGCACAAAGCATGGTATATAAAGGCATGGTTGGGTGAGTTTACTGTGGAAGAACTTGACTGGCCACACAGAGAACTGAAACCCATCAAACATGTTTGGGATGTTCTAGAATAGAGATCTAGTCAGGTCATCTACACAAACATGAGTGTCTGAATGCAAAAAGTTTCTTCTAGATGATTTGGGCAAAAATTCCCACAGACACACTCGAAAATCTTGTAGAAAGCTTGGAGATTGGAAGCTGTTATAGATGGTTAGGGGTACCAACTCTATGTTAATGCCTATGGATTTAGTTTTTGTGTCAACTGATATTGTCTCCAACACTAATAACTAAAGAGTTCCTGGCATGCTGATGAGCTCAAACACTTACCATAATCTACATTACAGCAAGATTCATTTATTTCCTCCATACCACGTCTACCTTAATTGGTCATCCGGTCCAAATAGACACGTCTGCAGTCACTCTGTGTGACTACAGACCTATGAATCCTCCCAGGCCCCCAGCACATGCACTGTGCGCTGCTGGGATTAACCGGTTTATGAGCTGGGACAGGAGGGTATGTATGAGTTATACATACTCATGGCTAGTATTCACAGCCTTGCTTACATACACTTGTATGGAGCAAGGCCGCGCTCTATTGTCGGCCACACCCACTGGATGGCTGCATCACTAGATGGGGCGCGGCCTATCTTCATACAAGTGTATGGAGCAAGTCCAAGCCCAATGGCCGGTAGCATGTATTATCCATAAAGTGGGTATGGAAAGTATTCAGACTACTTTCAATTTTTCACTCTTTGTTTTATAGCAGTCATTTGGTAAATTCCAAAAAGTTAATTTTTTTTCTCATTAATGTACACTCTGCACCCCATCTTGACTGAAAAAAAACAGAAATATAGAAATTTTTGCAAATTTATTAAAAAAGAAAAACTGAAATATCACATGGTCATAAGTACTCAGACCTTTTGCTCAGTATTGAGTAGAAGCACTCTTTTGAGCAAGTACAGCCATGAGTCTTCTTGGGAATGATGCAACAAGTTTTTCACACCTGGATTTGGGGATCCTCTGCCATTCTTCTTTGCAGATTATCTCCAGTTCAGTCAGATTGGATGGTGAACGTTGTTGGACAGCCATTTTCAGATCTCTCCAGAGATGCTCAACTGGGTTTAGGTCAGGGCTCTGCCTGGGCCAGTCAAGAAAGGTCACAGAGTTGTTCTGAAGCCACTCCTTTGTTATTTTACCTGTGTGCTTAGGGTCATTCTCTTCTTGGAAGGTGAACCTTTGGCCAAGTCTGAGGTCCAGAGCACCCTGGAAGAGGTTTTCATCCAGGATATCTCTGTACTTGGCCACATTCATGTTTCCTTGAATTGCAACCAGTCATCCTGTCCCTGCAGCTGAAAAACACCCCCACAGCATGATGCTGCCACGTTTCACTGTTGGGATTGTATTGGGCAGATGATGAGCAGTGCCTGGTTTTCTCCACACATACCACTTAGAATTATCACCAAAAAGTTCTATCTTCGTCTCTTTAGACTAGATAATCTTATTTCTCATAGTCTGGGAGTCCTTCATGTGTTTTTTTTTTTATCAAACTCTATGTGGGCTTTCATATGTCTTGCACTGAGGAGAGGCTTCTGTTGGGCCACTCTGCCATAAAGGCCTGACTGGTGGAGGGCTGCAGTGATAGTAGATTTTGTGGAACTTTCTCCCATCTCCCTACTGCATCTGTGGAGCTCAGCCACAGTGATCTTGGGGTTCTTCTTTACCTCTCTCACCAAGGCTCTTCTCCAACGATTGCTCAGTTTGGCTGGACGGCCAGGTCTAGGAAGACCTCTGGTGGTCCCAAACTTCTTCCATTTAAGGATTATGGAGGTCACTGTGCTCTTAGGAACCTTGAGTACTGCAGAAATTCTTTTGTAACCTTGGCCAAATCTGTGCCTTGCCACAATTCTGTCTCTGTGCCTTGTCACAATTCTGTTTTGGAGCTCCTTGGCCAGTTCATTTGACCTCATGATTCTCATTTGGTCTGACATGCACTGTGAGCTGTGAAGTCTTCTATAGACAGGTGTGTGCCTTTACAAACTAAATCCTATCAGTTTAATTAAACACAGCTGGACTCCAATAAAGGAGTAGAACCATCACAAGGAAATGGACAGTATGTGACTTAAATATGAGTGTCTGAGCAAAGGGTCTGAATACTTATGATCATGTGATATTTCAATTTTTCTTCTTTAATAAATTTGCAAAAGTTTCTACATTTCTGTTTTTTCCAGCCAAGATGGGTGCATAGTGTACATTAATGAGAAAAAATGAACTTTTTTTAAGTTACCAAATGGCTGCAATGACACAAAGAGTGAAAAAATTAAAGGGATCTGAATACTTTTCAAACCCACTGTACCTGCCAGTCCCAAAATAAGAAACCAGCAAATCCTCGCAGCGCATAGTGCGTGAACTGGGGGGATTCATAAGTCTGCAGTCACACAGAGTGACTGCAGACTTATCAGTTTGGACCGGACAACCCTTTTAATATTAGAAAAGAATAATTCAGTTTATGTCTGCCATTTTCAAATCACTTCCTGCTGCAAGTAGATCTGATAACTAGATGTTTCATGGTGCCTTCTTTAGGCATCACATGGGAAGCTTGGTCATCAATCAGTAGCTACAGATACATAGATTATTACAAATTTTAAGGATGATTGTTAGCACAGATGCAGGCCAAGGGCACAGGAGAGACTGTAGGCAATGCCTATGCAGAAACATATATGTCACAAACTACAGCAACGTGGAGGAGTTTGACAGAAATTTGTGTAATAGGGCTTAACAAATGTCTCCTCATCACCCATTCCAATTCTGGATTGTTGCTATGCTATGGCAAATACAAATTATCCTTGATATTTCATTACTCCATAGTTGGCAATATAATTTTGAGAAATAATCCTGGCAAAAATGCACATTTCCTGGTCAAAAATGATCATTC
Organism: Oophaga pumilio; assembly: GCA_009801035.1. NCBI lineage: Eukaryota > Metazoa > Chordata > Amphibia > Anura > Dendrobatidae > Oophaga > Oophaga pumilio. The sequence continues at coordinate 258,869 of VIAB01000463.1, forward strand.
CGGCTCAGGTTCAGATGTTTTTTGAGCAGTCCTTGGAGTTGGAATAAAATCTACCTATTTTACCAACCAAGATGTTGGTAAGCAAGTTAATCAGAAACCTATAAGAAACCCCAGGTAAAAATTCACATCAACATACTAGTGTTATTACCCGATTTTCCCTTCAGGTTCCACATTTCTCATCTAAATCTTCTACTCTTGGACTAGAAAGTCAGGTTTATGCAAACCACATTTACTGTTCTGCACATCCTTGAAATCTGAATTCTTCCTTGGCAGCTGGAGAATATGTGAGGGCTGAGCACATTTATCGCAAATGATCCACATACAGGTAGTAGTGTAGTGTACAGTAACCAGTAATATTCTATGTTTTATAGTTCAATTAAATATAAGAATATAAAAAAGCCTTTTTTTATTGCAATGCGCATCACTAGTTCTTAGGTTAAGACATTAATGGACTCAGAAGTCTAACATCTGTCAGGCTTCTAAAGCAGAAGTGGCGAGAAAGTATTTATTAAATGGCACTTTTTGCTGATTTGTATCTGAAATTGTTTGGCATAGCTAGTGAATGTCAACAAGCAAAAGGAAAACCATATGTCTTACACAGTGATTAAGTCTAGCATACCTTCATTACCAAGACACATTTCACAGTTTTTCTGTGTGCCGGGCAAAGCGAAAATAATTAAATTGCATACTATCTTATTTTACAAAAAATAACAGAATTACGGAAAAAAATAGCAGAAAAAGAAAATATGTTCCAGACTTTATTTTCTTTATCTGACTCATATGTAAAAAAGAAAATATCCTTTTTTTAAGCGACAGGCTGTCCCAAAATATAAGAGGAACACACTGAGTATGCACTGTTAAGGCTGGCATAATTATGCATTTTAAAAATGTATCTGTATTATATATATAGAATATTTACTATGATCAATTGATCATATTTATAGCTAAAGCAAGAACATCTTATTACAAGCCTAGTAAAAGTAAGTCATAGGTTGCCATCTTTCCATACAAGAGTTTTAACAGTATAGTCACACGTTCAGAATTGGTGACCGCACATGTCAGGCCTTTAAGGCATTTCCTGCGGATAAGTCCAAATGCTCAAGATGGGAATACACCTTTAAGCTTTTCAGAGCTTTTTTGGACAGAAATGTCCGTATTTATCTACACAGCAGCTCTGCCAATGAGAACAGCTGATTGTTGACTGATGATTGATTGCAGTCATCATTGGCCCCTATCTCCTCTCTCTCATGTCCTGATCCTGCACTGAAGCATTACAAAGAAACCCTGCAAAGTGCCCTGGATGAAATTGCACCTCCTATACATAGAACAATACGACACAGACGGCGACAACCGTGGCATACGCTGCAAACACGTTTCCTGCAGCGGTGCTCCAGGTGCACCAAACATCTGTGGAGAAAATCTAATCTACCTGAAGATTTCATCCATTATAAGTTTATGCTTAAAACATACAACACTGCCCTTCACCTCTCCAAACAAACCTATTTCAACACCCTCATCACCTCACTATCCAATAACCCGAAAAGTCTCTTTGACACTTTTCATTCCCTACTCGACCCAAAAGTGCAGGCCCCAACCACAGATCTCAGCGCTGACGATCTGGCCAAATATATCAAAGAAAAAAATTGACCATATCCGACAGGAAATTATCTCCCAATCCCCTCTTACCATGCACTGTCCTCCCTACCCCACTGCATCTAGCTCACTTTCTGATTTTGAACCAGTCACAGAAGAAGAAGTAATCAGGCTCCTTGCATCTTCTCGTCCTACCACTTGCACCAGTGACCCCATTCCTTCACATCTCTTCCAGTCCCTTTCCCCTGCTGTCACCACTCACCTAACAAAAATATTCAACCTCTATCTCTCTTCCGGTATCTTTCCCTCCTCATTTAAGCATGTCATCATACAGCCATTACATAAAAAAACATCCCTCAACCAAAACTGTGCCGCTAACTACAGACCTGTCTCTAATCTTCCCTTTATCTCTAAACTCCTGGAACACCTGGTCCACACCTGTCTTATCAGCTATCTCTCAGATCACTCTCTTCAATCTGATTTCCACTCTTTACACTCTACTAGAGTGTTCTCAGTGGGAGAAGCAAGTACCAAAGTACACGGTACCAAACCAATTTTTTTCGTTTACACTCTACTGAAACTGTCCTCACTAAAGTCTCTAATGATATACTAACTACTAAATCTAATGGTCACTACTCCATGCTAATTCTCTTAGATCTCTCCGCAGCATTCGACATTGTGGATCATCAGCTCCTCCTCACTATGCTACACTCCATCGGCCTCAAGGACACCGTTCTCTCCTGGTTCTCCTCCTATCTCTCTGACCGTTCCTTCACTGTATCTTTTGCTGGTTCCTCCTCCTCTCATCTTCCACTTACTGTTGGGCTTCCTCAAGGATCGGTTCTAGGCCCTCTCTTCTTCTCTTTGTATACTGCACTTATTGGACAAACAATCAGTAGATTTGGTTTCCAGTACCATCTCTATGCTGATGACACCCAATTATACACTTCTTCTCCTAATATCAAACCTGCCTTTTTAGAAAAAACCAGTGATTGCCTTACCGCTGTCTCCAACATCATGTCCTCCCTGTATCTGAAACTGAACCTGTCAAAAACTGAACTCCTTGTGTTTCCTCCCTCTACTAACCTACCTTTGCCTGACATTGCCACCTCCGTGTGTGGTTCCACCATTACTCCCCAGCAACATGCCCGCTGTCTTGGGGTCATACTTGATTCCAAGCTTTCATTCACCCCCCACATCCGATCACTGGCTCGCTCTTGTTATCTCCACCTCAAAAACATTTCTAGAATTCGACCTTTTCTTACTTTCGACTGTTCAAAAACTCTTACTGCTTCTCTTATTCATTCTTGTCTGGACTATTGTAACTCTCTACTAATCGGTCTCCCTATTACCAAACTTTCCCCTCTACAATCTGTCTTAAATGCTGCAGCCAGGATCGTATTCCTCACCAATAGTTATGACGATGCCTCTACCTTGTGCCAGTCATTACACTGGTTACCCATCCACTCAAGAATCCCATACAAACTTATTACCCTCACCCATAAAGCACTCCATGGCTCAGCACCACCCTACATCTTCTCACTTTTCTCAGCATACCACCCTACCCGTACTCTCCGTTCTGCTAATGACCTGAGGTTAATATCCTCAATAATCAGAACCCCTCACTCCTGTCTCCAAGACTTTTCATGTGCTGCACCAATTCATTGGAATGCACTACCCAGGTTAATACAATTAATTCCCAATCCCCACAGTTTTAAGCGTGCCCTAAAAACGCATTTGTTCAGACTGGCCTACCGCCTCAACACAATAACCTAACTATCCCTGTGTGGCCCATTCAAATTTTTTTTTACCATAATCAAGTTCCTCGCATCATGTTCTTACACGCTTTATGCATTTAATTAGCCCTCTGTGTCTGCACTATTATATACTTTGGCTGTTAACTGGTTCATGCAGCATTACATGAACACCCGATTCGTACACTATGGCTGGTCCGAACAAGGAAAGCAATTGTTACCACCTACCTTTCGTGTCTCCTCTTTTTCCTCATAGATTGCAAGCTTGCGAGCAGGGCCCTCATTCCTTTTGGTATCTATTTTGATTTGTGTTTATTGTTACGCTGTAATGTCTATTGTCTGTACAAGTCCCCTCTATAATGTAAAGTGCTGCAGAAAATGTTGGCGCTATAGAAATAAAATTATTACTATTATTGTCGGACTCTCAATAGCAGAAACTCCATCAGGTTCAAATGGTTTCACGCAAATGATCACAGAGTGTGGAACAGAGGGGCTGTGAATGCAGACAGGCATATTGGATGCAGAACCAAGCATATAGACATGTACCTTTTGACCACAGAGCCTAGTGGTTATACAACTGGTTTGTTTACTTGTGGCAATATAACAGAGCCCTGCGGAGTAAAAGAGGTGGATATGATAGGAGGCTCTCTATGGCAAAATAGCAAAGCTGGGAAAGTTGGAGTGCAGAGGATGCAGAAGTCCAATGACATGGTAGTGGCAGGGATACCCAACTGCTGGAGCCTTAGCACACCTTAGAAGGTTTTGTAATGTGACATGGGAGGTGCATGGCAGGTTACCATGGTAACTTGATGCACACAATGAAATAAAAATTAAAACGACGATTATTCTTTAAGACCTTATGGTCAGTCAATCTGGAAAATTGCTAGAACCTTGAGGATAATACTAAGTGCAGTCATGAAATACATCAATCGCTGTGATGAAATTGGCTCTCATAAGGTCCGCCATAGGAATGGAAGACCAAGAATTTTTTCTACTGAAGAGTATTAGTTCATCAGAGATAACAGCCTCAGAAAATGTAAATTGACCACACCTCAGAATAACAGCCTTCATAAATTATATCAAGTAGCAGATACATCTAAACATCACCTGCCCAGAGGAGCAAGCCTTTATTGTTGAATTGCTGCAAAGAAGCCACTATTGAGAATCGCAAACAAGAAGAAACTTGTTTGGGCCAAGCAACACAAGAACTGGACATTATCACATTCTGAGACTTTTTGTGAGATACAGAAAAGGTGAGAGGATCTTATGCACATGTGAAAATCCCTCTGTGAAGCATGGAGGGGCAGAAGGGATAGTGTGGGGGGGGGCTTATACTGATGACAGTGTTGCTGATTTATTTCAAATTCAAGGCTGACTTACCCAGCATGGCTACCACAGCATTCTGCAAAGACATGGCATCCCATCTTGTTTTCATTTAGTTGGGCCATCATTTGTGTTACATCAGGACAATGATCCAAAACAAGCCTAAAGGCTATGTAAGGGCTTTGTGACCAATATATAGAGATATGGAATGCCGTGTCAAATGGCATAGTCTCCAGAATCACCAGACCTCAACCCACTTAAGGTAGTTTGGGATGAGTTGGGCGGAAGAGTGAAGGCAAAGCAGCCAAGTGTCTCGCATCTCTGGGAACACATTCTAGACAGGTGAATACTTGATGAAGCTGCTAGAAAGAATAACAAAGTGATGAAAGCTGTCATCTACGTCAAAGTTGGAGTTCCTTACTTCTTATTTTAGTATGCGTCCCTTCATGGTTTTTCTGCTTTCAGTCTAAAACTACAATGTGCAAATTCCAATATGAAAAAGGAAAACAATTATATGAAAATGTGAGTCCAAACTTTTAACCAGTACTATAGCGGTATTGAGCCGGGTATTTTTCCTGCTTGCCATCCATACAGTTTAAAAAGGACCTCTCCCCTGGTCAAAGGTACCCAATTTTTCAGTTTATTTAATTTCTAATACTCCCCAGAGTATGCTGTTTTTTGTTTTTAAAAATATGGTCCCAGAGATATGGGCATTTTCATCTTGTGATAATTTTTATGTCTTTTACAAACGGGTCGTGAATTAAAAAAAAAAGTATTACATATTTAGCAGCATGAATAAAATAAGAGCAAAATCTGACCACTTTGACCTGATGACAGGTCCTCTTTAAGACTGCTACAGTGTTGAAGGAGAACCCACTGCTTTTCCCTTATGGCCTAATAGGGCAGATAACTTGAAATCTGACTTAAATAGATGGGGATGGGTAAAGTGGAGATGAGGAAATGTGTATGTATCATTAAAATGTGCCTTTAATTGAACATAAAGATTATAGTGCAGGAATTTGGATAATAATTGTTTTACTTAATCAACTGCATCATTGCTTTAGCTCCGAATAGGAAAACAAACTGGCCATGGTCTGTTTTATCATCTACATTTCTTTTTAAATTAGGAAAGCTAAGGCTTTAAAATCACATTATATTCTACATTGCTGGCTCTTACACCGGAGAGAGAGAGGTAAGCTAGGAGGCAGCACAGACCCCATTCGGTCCGTTCTTTTGTTCTGATCAAAATCGGTGATGACAGTGAGTTGGGAAAATTATTTTTGTGCTCACACTTGCAATATAATCTTTTTTTTCTGTTTTTACTGGATATATTCTGACTTCATAACTAGGCTGTGAATGTGGGGTGCTTGAGACATTGTTTCTTGGCTGCCTCTATGTGCCACTACTCACACGAAGAAATTTCATCAGATAGCTTGACTCGACTGCAGAGGCACATATGAAGATTCCAGAAGAAAGATTATTTTCAAGCTGAATTCTTGTACAGTAGTTATGCAGGATTACAGTAGGTAAAAAAGGTTATTCTGAACCAGAGATGCAAGGCATGAGCTTCATAACATGGCTGACATACTCAGAATGAGGAAGAAGAAAGGAGGGGTTACTGACTTCAGAGCTAGAGAGGCAGACAGGGAGAGAGGGAGGACAAATTTCTAAAAGAATAACCTATTACATAACAAAGATACAATTCAATACCGTATGATTTCCAAGCTGTGGGACATGACAGAATGGACAGTTTAGGTTTTGTTAAAAGGGTTGTCTGGTACCATCCAGAGCCTCTCGCTTCCACATTGGAGGTGAGAAATGCCTGTGACATTATGATTGCACTGCCCCCACCCACCTAAAACACACAAACATACACCTGCTAATACAAATGCACAATTGACAGGTATCATGTTTGTGTCCTATTCTAATAAACAGGACATGTGCATGATATCTCCTGATTGTGCACATGCCTCAGCAGGTGTGCAGATTGTATCATAATCGGTACCGATTACTTCCGATGTGAAGAGAGCTGCTGAGAACAATGTCAGGAACACCTCTTCATTTTGACAGACAATTACGATGTATTGGTGAATCAAATCAATAAGATATTAAATTAGCTTTTGATGAATTTATGGAAATAGGTTAATTTGTTCTACCATACTAAGCAAAGGCAAATACAGTAAATCAGTCAAACGGCAAAACAGACACATTTTTATAGTTTTAGGTATTCAAACATAGCGTATTGATTTAATATCAGGTCATACTCTCTAGAAGAGATAGTTGGATTTCTTATTATTTTACTGTAACCTTTACCCATTTATATATAGTGCGCAGAATAGTTATGTAACTCGAACAATGGGCTATAAAAATAAACTGGCACTGTTACAGCATTTTGCTTTCTAGACTTGGTAAGATCATTGATCTGTATGCCATGAGTGTCACATATAGTGGCTGGGAACCAGATGAGGCACAGAGCTAAAATGCAAGATGACATAAATTCAAGAAGGTGATGTTGTGGAAGGATTTCATTAAGAAAAGTAAGCTACAACTTGGCAGTTACTGTTGCTAAAATATGAACGTGTGTGAAAGTTCTTATCATCGTCTTTACATTTTTCGATAACGAACACTGCTTTTCTTTAAAGGCTGAATGTGCTCCAATTTTCAACATGCCGTAGCAAAGTACTAACATAACATAGGTGAATAAAGATAAGTAAAAGCAGCTAAAGTATTTTGGCTTTAAAATGTATAAAAAACAGACTCTTGAATAATAAACCTGTGTGCAAAAATAAAATTCTGATAATTAATAAAGTATAAGGATGTTTAAAGGGCTTGTTTGAGCATTATTGTGACCTAGAACCACTTACTTGAATGGATCTGAACTAGAACAATGCTATTAATGATTAATTGAAAGGCATAGCGCCGTTTCAATAAAATGGCAGATTTTATTTGTATTCCCTAGACTCTAAAATGAATGCTAAAAATGTAATGTAGGACTGGGAGAATCTTAAAAAACATTTTATAGTAAGGGTCCCGTCATACTCTTCAATGTCCCAGCTATCCCACCAACGATCCGACGTGGATGGGATCGCTGGGACATCGTTAGGTGATCGCTGGTGAGCTGTCACATGGGCAGACTCACCAGCGATCTGGACCAGCGAGCACGCTGGTATCCAGTGTACACATCGGGTAACTAAGCGCTGCACTTAATTACCCGATGTGTACCCTAGATACCAGCTCCCAGCTTCTGCTGTACGTGCTGGGAGCTTGCTGATCGTTGGTCTCCCACTGTCACACACAGCGATGCGCGCTGGCCAGCGGGAGACCAACGATGAAAAAATGGCCCAGGCCATTCGACGACGATCAGTGATACCCAGCAGGGGGCAGGTCATCGCTGCGTGTCACACTAAGCGAGATCGCTGGCTAGGTCGCTGTTGCGTCACAAAATCGGTGACACTTCAGCAATCTCGCTAGTGATCTCGCTTAGTGTGACAGGGGCTTTATGGGATGTTGGGACTAGAAAAAATGTTTTCAAATAAGTCAGGGATTACTGGAAATAATGATACTATGCTAAATGGTAGAAAATAGGGCTCTGCTCTTAGCGGAACATTTTAAGACCGGAATATGGGTGGTGTACATGGGTCAGTATTGGGACAAAAAAAGAATATTATATTGCATATTATATTAATTTATATTATTAAAGGGATTTGGAAAATATTGAGGCTTTGTCATAGAAGTGTGAAATTAAGTTTGTTTGAAATAAACATAATGTAATTTTCTGGGTAATGTGGGCATACACTTACTTTCCTTTAAGTAACCAAGATATTTATATAGAAGCACCACTCTGGGAAACAACCAGAACTGTAAGAAAAATAGTCAAAAACATCTACTTTGGGGTAAACTTTTGCCTAATCTTCATGACCATTTAGTTTCAGTTTATAGGACTATCCAGGCAAAATCAGAATACTTAAAAGGGAACCTGCCATGATATGGGGTTAATCTACAGGTTAATAGTGTTCTGAACTTGCCTGGCTCTGGCACTTAGACCCTTAGGCACTTAGACCCTCGAAATTAACATTATTCCTCCCAATAATGTTCGGATTCCAGTCACGGGGGCAGCGTCGGCGCGGGTTCAGTCACCGCTGTGTGTATAAAGGCGGCTGTAACCATATAACTGGAACTTGCGGCCAACCTTAATGCTGAGCTGCTGGGGTAACCCTGATAAACCCTGGTGCAGTGAAGACCCAAGTTCATATATACCCCACTAATGGTCAAATATAGATAATATTATAGTAGGACAAGCTTCCAGGAAACAAAACATTAATTGTTAGAATAAAGATATAGGTAAGATAACTCCATATGAATTTGGGTGTAATGAATGGAAGCGGAGGCAGAGATGGTGAAGTTCACATTCGTCTTTTCTTTTTGAAGTGGAACCTCGAGACCGCGGTCCGGGGGGCTGAGCCCCGGGTACCCGTAGTAAGGCCCCTCGAACAGGGCCGGAATGGAATACCCGGAGGAAACAGCTGCTACCTCCAGTTAGACCCCGGACATGTGGCAGCTGTCCCAGAGAGACCAAAAGGGGGTAACAGATATGATAGCGGAAACCGTGAACAGGTAGACGCAGGTGAGGAAGGTCCTGGTTCAGGTAGATGGTAGCAGGCTGGCTCCAGTAACCTTGTCACAGTCCACGGATTCGGATGGCTGATGGCGGAACGGGATGACACTTGCACAAGTGATAGCAGAGTTTGTCAAGGATAGCCAGGTACAGGATACCAATGATCTGTGGAGACAAATAGAATGAGCGAAGCACAGAGACTGCTAACGCAGCGCAGACAGATCAGAGTCAGAACCGGATGTAGCAATGGTAGAAACACGTTGCTCTGGCACTCCCCCTATGGTGGAGTGGCTAGATATAGTAATCAGTGCAATACCATTGGTTGATTGACATTTTCAAAAAATGCACGCTGTCCCTTTAAGAGATGGTGAGGGCGGCCTCACGTCCTAAGTATTCTTCCTGGAGGCCTGCTGGCAGCGTGCCAGGAACTGGGGAGGAAGCAGGACGCTGGGAAGCAGTGGGAGTAGGAGACTCCAGCCAGTGCACAGGCTGCTGCAAAGGGACAACTTGAAGAGCAGAAGGTGAGTGACCAAGACGGAGTGCAGAGCCAGCACGGGGACCGAGTGTAACATTGGGTCTTCATTGCATTAGGGTTACCTAGGGAGAGCCACTATTGAGTGTCTTATTTAGCTTTTAGGGTGCCAACCCTCGTGGCTAGACAGTATCAGCATATAGAGTATGACTGTAAGGACTTACAAATCTGAATATATAACTCCGGCACTCGAAGAATAACAATGGTAAAGTTTATTGAAAAAGATATAACAATGTAGGTCACCAGAAATATTCCATTAGGCAAAAAAACCTTTCAGACAAAAATACAAAAATCAACATTTCGGCTGATTAGCCTTTTTCAAGAATAATGTCTGTAGATGTATACAATGTCCTTTTCTTATAGAAAAAGAAGGGGTATTTGTCCCACCCTTAGAAAGACCGGAAAGGGCACAGGAATTCCAGGTGACAAGCACCGATGGGAGAGAAGC
>VIAB01000463.1:314163-326008 GCA_009801035.1 Oophaga pumilio
GCTGAAAATCTCGGCTTATACACGAGTATATACGGTAATACAAACAGTGGTATAACTAAAATAGGTGTGCATGCACCACCGGCGGCTCCATTTTGCTGAAGCTACATTTTTTTAAAGACTACAATGCTAACAGCGCAAGCACAGTATTTAAAATAGGAGGCAGGTCAGAGCACAAAAAAAGATACGCCCACAGGCCGCCCCGGAGCATGAGCATCTCATTAACTGAAAACGTCTAACACTATTTTCACAAGAACCACAAGACGGATTTCTTCACCTCCAGGTATCATTTTAATCAGTTTAACAGTGCCAACCTGACAGTGTCTGTAGGATACTTAGCAAAATCCTGATGACAGGTTCATTTTTAGTTTTGAAGGTAAATTGAGAATTGCAGCTAAGGGACAGTTAATTAGAACTATACAGAAGATGCAAATATGTCAATAAAGCTGAGGTAATTAATAACTGACCATTAGAAATAACTAATTTTTACCATTTATTCATAAGAAATAGAATAGTAAGCATATTTACTGTATTATAAATACGTAAAGAAAGCCTCAATGCTTTGATGTTCATGGATGTTATCATTAAGTGTGTATGCGCACAGTCTCATAAATAATGGTGTCAGGAAGAAATATTAGCAAAAACATAATTAGGCCTCAGTGATGCTTCAAGTGAAGATTCCAAAACAAAATGCACAAATGAATGAAGATGAAATAATGAATGTATAATGACTTGTCTCAGTATTACCAACATGGCTGTGTTTCGCACTTTCTGCAGCCATGATAAAATATTCATATAGAATGGACTCAGAGACTGGTGCATAGGCGAATGCTGCAGCTGAATTACAGAAACGAACTGAGAACAAAGTTAGGACATCAGCAAGTGGCGAAACAATAAGTGGAAACTAGAAAGAAAATCAAAAGATGTCTGCGCCATCAGCACAAAATGTAGAACTATCACTTGTCCAATGGGAGATTAGTCCTGTCTGAAAATGAACCCCATGGGCTTATGGAGAAATAATTAGGAGGGTTTCCTCCAGGTACTACAGTTTCCTTCCACACTCCAAAAGACGTACTGATAGGAAATTTATGGGGACAGCGATGGTAATGCATGTAAAGTGCTGCGGCATGTGGTGGCACAATATAAGCAAAGCATAATAAACAAATATCAACAATTTACTGCTCCTCTCTGTAGAGACGGACATCTCATGGAACCTCTAACATCAACCGTTTCTTTGTTATATATTAAATATAATGCCTACCCATTATTTGAAAGTCAGCAAAATGTAGATGACAGAAAAATAAATATAAATAATTGCCTAGATATAACTATTTAAAAAAAATATTGTTAAAAAATACTTTATAATGCTCATGCCTATAGTACAGATGATCCAAATGGACAGTAGGAGTTGGGTATCAATGTCCTAGGAAGAAGCTCTTGTCACGTCGCGCACCATCCCTAAAACCCCCTTTCACTCCAAAGCAAAAAGTTTAAAGCTATTATAGCGTCCAGCTCAAACAGCCTATATCGTATTAATGTATCGGTTATTGAGAAATGCTATGTATAGATTGTGAACGAGAGAGATATTGTAGCTTTTTACTGCACGCTTCCAGGGGATGTTTATGAAAACCGAGAAAGCGAACAGAAAGAAGCTAGAAAAAAACGCAGGACTTGATAGGAGCCATTGCCAAGGAATTTGGGACTAATCTTCTACCAGATTCCTATTTAAAGGGAATCTCTCTGCATGTTTTTGGATATGTCATCTGAGAACACCATAATGTAAGGGCAGAGACACTGATTCCAGCAATGTGTCACTTACTAGACTGTGTTTTATCAGCAGCAGATTTTCACTACAGGACAAGCTGTCCTCATGCCTCCCAGTCCACCCACATAACCAGCATGAATTAGCAGCATCATGCTGATGTAAGATTAGATAGCAAAAACTTGCTGACAGATTCCCTTTAAGTAAGGTAATTTACATAATGTTTGCCCTGTACAGAATTGTTTTACATATTTTAACTAGATAAATTTAGATAACTATCTATTTTTCTGGGGGCTTACAGTTTTTCAACTAAAACAGATAATAAAAAGATTGGGATTCTTACTTTTAATCAACACAACATTAGATTGTTTTATTATTATAGATTATTAACTTTCATTGCTGGAACAAGTGTAAAACTCAGAAAACAAGAATGGGAGTCAGATATTAAATCAGTTTAAAGAAAGAGAATCTTAATGCGATGCATTTGAATGCAACTCTGTAACTATAGACGGAATTTAATAGGACGTGCAAGAAAACAATGAGCTTCAGCAATCTCCCCACTGGCCCCAAACTTATGGGATACGCACAAACAGTTGGCCAACCTACAGGCTTTGTGTGGATGGCGCAGCATGTTTGACATTTAGACAAAAGTGTATTATGTACAGTGAATACCTGACATTCCTTATCCATTCATTTCAATTTGCAGGAATTAGTGTCAGAAAACTTGAAGACATTGACTCTTACTTCGACATACTTTCCTGAGAATAATTTAGGGAACTTTTTGCAAGCCGGCATGTTCCGCTGCCATTGAAGCAGAGTAAAAATGGTTAAAGACTTGATATCTTTGCAAAAAAAAGTGGCCTGTGAAGACGTGACCCTTGTTACTTCTAATGAATAAAACTGCAAAGTCAGCAAACAAAGGCTCATTTGTCAAACTATTTTCTTCCTACTTATCCTAGTGGAAAAAAATGTGCCTATGTCCTAGCTTTGCTGATAACTATTTGCCAAGGTAACAAAATGAAATGGGCATATACAACAAAGTCTTACTTTATTTTCCAAGTTAAAAAAAAGTCACAAAAAAGCAGACAGTGGCAAATATCATAATACTGTTACACAAAGAGTATGATAATATGAGGATATTGGACGTCATCACCTTTGGTTGTTGTGAAACAAGCAGCAGGTGCCTCCAGATCCACCAAAAATTGTGTCCAAACCACTATTCAGCGTGTATAAAGTCCAGATAGACAGTAAAAAAACTAAGTCATTAGTGCTGCATAAAAATAATAGTTATTCCTCTATAAATAATGCATTTCGAGTGATACCCCACTTCCTCAGATAAAAATGCAGAACATAATATTCACTTAAACTAGCTTGACTTAAAAAAAAGACAAAAAAGGATCCAAAAAATCAGGTAAATTACCTGGGCATGGTTATTAACAAGGTAACAAAGCAAGTACACTTATAACAGAAAACACAAGGTCAATAAAACACAGGTGTTTGAAAAAGAGTTCATACAAAGCATAATATACTATTAGTTGTAGTTGGAGAAGGCAGAATGTAGATCAGCTGGTGAGGGCAGTGAGGGGCTGGTTATTTAGTAATCTATGAAACCAAAAATGTATCCATGTTTCTCATGACCAATGGAAATCAGAGGTATGTTTTACTGGATAACAGTGATGATAGGTCCTGTAGCCGTGCACTTACACCTAGGTCGGCACTTACACCTAGGTCGACACAGTAATGTCGCGCCCAAGGAAATAAAGTGGAAATGACAGACACTAAAATAACAAATCAATAAAGGAAAGATGTGTATCTTCGTACTGTATTAGCCAGTAGATAGGAAAATATTTAGACTTGAGAGTCCTCAGTGGTTGATACCTTTTAATGGCTAACTGAAAAGATGGTAACAAATTGCAAGCTTTCGAGACTACTCAGGTCTCTTCATCAGGCAAGGACTAAAACAAAAGCTGAAGAATCACATATTTATACACAACACAGCACAGAAATAATGGAATAAGATAAGACAAGTGACGTGAAGCAGAACTGTCATTATGGCAGAGGGAAGAACATAAATATTGGAGCAGTTCATAGATAAGGAGTGTGAAAGTTTTATTGCCCTCTGATTGGAGTCTGCTATTGTGTTTTTTTATGCCCCTAGCAGGTCAGAGAAGCAGATTCCTTAATTGATGTAGAAGGACATGAATCCTTGGGATATATTCATTTCAGCACTAAGAGTGTCAAAGGTCATCATGAGCTTATATTCCCAAACCTTTCTATCTCTCTCAGATTTAAAGTTAGATTTTAATACAAGTAATTTCATGTCCATCATGCTATGACCGGGCATACAAAAGTGTTTTGCCACAGGTAGATCCATTCTTTTTTCTCTTATTGTGTGGTGATGGGAATTCATCCTTGTTCTCAGTTTTTGCCCGGTCTCCCCCACATACAGACCCCCAGTTAGACATTTAGTACATATAATTAGGTACACCACATTAGATGTGATGCAGCTGAAAGTACCTGGGATCTTGTAGTCCTGATGGGAGTTGGGGATCTTTATCTTGTCCGTGGTCATTATAGATCGACAGGTTTTGCATTTCTACTGGTTGCAAGGAAAGGTTCGTGCAGCTGTTGGGGAGGACAGGGAGCTTCTGACAATGACGTCCACTGGATTAAGAAAACATAGATGCTGGTATAATTAGTCCGCCTATAATGTGTATACAAAATATAAACCTTCCTGCATATGCGTGAGTGATACCAGGTAGAAGGTAAACACTAAACCAATCTGGTTCAAAAGTGAATGTTCTCCAGCAAGCAAAGGACACTTGAAGAATAGTATATTCACACATACCAAGACGATAAGAAGGTGCTTTGAGTCTAAAAGGTAAAAGAGGGCCATCTGCACCAGTGGCCTTTACAGTGGTAAGCAATCAGGTGGAAGCTACTATAGCGTTATCTGCATATAAACTAGATATCTACATATTAAGAACCACTTATGCTAGGATAACCAAATTTTAGCCAGATTATAACTAACAACCATAGGGTGTTAATTACTTTTTATTTTTTAAAGCAATGCTTGTATTTGTGGGGATGGGCAGGGAAGGATAAAAATTATATAAATGATGGATACAACAGTCAATAAGGCTAGATAATCATGAATAAGAGTTTAATAAAAAAGATTATCCCTAATTAATTAACATGTTAATACAAAAGTGAATAGTATTAAAAACCAGAATGTACCTTTTAATTCAGTAAAACTCATTAGCTCAAAACCTGACCATATTGTACAATGAAGTATTGAATTACTAATAAATGTTTTGTGCTTGAAAAAATTAATTGTGCAAGTTCTCAAATGCTTCAGTCAGGCCAAACAGTGTACAGGAATTTAATTTATAGACTCCAATCAATTAAAGCATGATATTAACACATAGACTCTTGGTATATCAGTGAACAGGGCTGGCATCACCACCCGAAGCACCCAGGAAAGTGCCAGGGCAATGAGGCGGTCCCACACCACACCTTAAATTTGCTTTATGGAGCAATATATGGTGCCCATTATACTGTATGGAGCATTATATGGGGCCATTAAACTGTGGAGAGCAATATATGGGGCCCATTATACTGAATATAGCAATATATGGGAACCACTGTACTGTATGCAGCACTATATGGGGCTATTTTACTGCATGGGGAATCAGAAGGTGCCATTATTCTATATGGAGCACTACTTGGGGCCATTATACTGTATATAGCAATATATGGAGCCCATTATACTGTGTGTAGCAATATATGGGCCCCATTATACTATATGGAGCACTATATGTGGCCCATTATACTGTATGGAACAATACCGCCGATTATGCTGTATGGAGCAATTTATGGGGCCCATTATACTGTATGGAGCACTATATGGGGCCCGTTATACTCTCTGGAGGACTATGTGAAGCCCATTATACTGTATGGAGTAATATATATGGCCCATTATACTGTATGTAGCACTATGTATAGAGCAATATATGGGGCCCATTATACTGCATTTAGCACTACGTGGTGCCCATAATACTGTATGGAGGACTATGTGGTGTCCATAATAATGTATGGAGGACTATGTGGTGCTCATAATACTGTATGGAGGACTATGTGGTGCCCATAATACTGTATGGAGGACTATGTGGTGCCCATAATACTGTATGGAGGACTATACTCTCTAGGCTAAAATGAAAAGTCTACAGTCACACTGTATGACTGCAGACTTTTGAATCCTCCAGGGCAATCAATGTGTGCTGCAAAGATTTGCTGGTTTCTGAGGTATTATAGAATTTACAATAGATATAAATCATGCAATGTAAGAAGTAAGTGAAATCTATAGCATTTTATTATACATAAATTTCTCTAATGTATATCATCATGCTTTGCTCCCTTGTTAACACACTCGTATGTACACATAGTGTTAGGTTCCGGGATTCTCCCGCTGCACAGGGTAGAGCCCAAGCCTTGTCTGCCTCATCAGTCTCAGATTCCGACTTGGCCGCTGCGGGTCCTGCTCAGTATAGACGCCGGTCCCAGCGTCTAGATCAGGCTCGTGCTGTGCACTTGGTTACTGCTGGCTTTTTAGTCCTTACTAACCAATGATATTCGGGGACAGTCCAGCGCTCTGGAGTCTAAGTCCTGAGATCACCGTACTTAGCATGTCCGTGATCTGGCGTCTTCTCTTTGGTGGTTGGACGTCAGCTGCTCTGGTGATGTGGCAGTGCCGGATTGGCCCACGGGCAAGGTCCTGTCTGACTGGACATGAACCTAAGGTATAAAAGGTTCTCAGTGGTGCTCGCAGGCAGTATCATTTGTGGTTGTGTGTGTGAGTGGATACGCTACCACTCTGTTTGCACATGTGCCGCTTTTATAATGGCGACTGTGTGCCTAGGCAGGCAGTGTAGGGTGGGAACTCCCGCTTGGCTTAGCATCTGTCTCCGGTTGTGTGTGCGTTTAGCACAGCTGAGTTACAGAGCAAGCACAACCACTAGCCTAGACTTCCTGGGAGGAGCGATAGGGACCCCACCTAGTGTCATATTTGCTTTATCCCTGTGACATTTAACAGACTATTGCATTAAGTGCTCTTTTGTTCAGTACCGCTCAGTGAAGTAACAGAGCTTGGTACTTTGTGTATCATTCACACGATGTGGCGTTTAACACTGTGTGTTCTAGCAATCGCTCCCTGTCTAGGTTCCATCATTGCACTCTAGCAGCAGTTTTACACCTCTGCACGGTGGACCCTGGGTTGCGATTGCACTTCATAACTTATTTTAATTTAGTGCTATTCGCCAACCCTAACACATAGATTACAAACATTTAGGGTGCCTGCACAGATAAGCAATTTAGGGTCCTCCGTCTTGGCGAACCACCTACATGCGTCAACAGAACTCATCTGTATAGAACACGCATTATGGGTGTGGTATGGGCGGACTGAATATATTAGCATCAATGTTTTTTACAGTCTTAAATCTTAGAACCTGAATCAGTGAACATGAGTCCAATGTTGTTAACAGCTTTCTCAAACACAATGTGTCATTACACGTAGTTCTCCATCATAACTCTGAATTTAAAGAGTTCACTGCTATACCGATAGATGAGGCATTATCATCATGTACTAATCGGTTGGAGTCCCTATAAAAAAGGAGATGTATTCCCGTGCTCCATTTGGCCTGAATGAAGCATTTGAAAACTTGCACAAATAATTTGTTTCAAGCACAAAAGATCTATGAGAAATGCAATATTTCATTGTACGACATGGACAGGTTTTGAGCTAATGAGTTTTACCGAGTTAAAAAGTACATTCTGATTTTTAATACTATTCACTTTTTATTAATATGTCACTAATTACATTAGGCAGGTAGAGATAATCTTTTTATGAAGCTCTTATTCATGAATATCTGGTCTCATTGACCGGTGTCTCCATAACTTATCACATTTCCATTCTCCCCAGCTCACCCCCATAGATACAAGCATTCACTTAAAAAAATAAAAAATACCGTAATTAACCCCTACCATTACTGGTTATAAGCTGGCTACAATTCGGTTATCTTGATCTGGGGCATAAATGCACCTTAATATATACATGGATATAAAACTTGTATGCAGATAGCACTATTGTTGCTTGCACTTTACCCTTGTAAAGGTGGCTTGTGCAGTTGACCCCCCTAGAATCATAGAATAGTAGAGTTGGAAGGGATCTCCTGGGCCTTCTGGTCCAACCCCCTGCTCAAAGCAGGATTCTCTAAATCATCCCAGACAGATGTCTGTCCAGCCTCTGTTTGATGACTTCCATTGAAGGAGAACTCACCACCTCTCGTGGCAGCCTGTTCCACTCATTGATCACCCTAACTGTCAAAAAGTTTTTTCTAATATCTAATCTGTGTCTCCTCCCATTCAGTTTTATCCCATTGCTTCTAGTCTTTCCTTGTGCAAATGAGAATAAAGATGATCCTTCTACAATGTGACAGCCCTTGAGATATTTGTAGACAGCTATTAAGTCTCCTCTCAGTCTTCTTTTTTGCAAGCTAAACATTCCCAAATCCTGCAACCGTTCCTCATAGGACATGGTTTGCAGACCGGTCACCATTCTGGTGGCTCTTCTCTGAACTTGCTCCAGTTTGTTGATGTCTTTTTTAAAATGTGGTGCCCAAAACTGGACACAGTATTCCAGATGAGGTCTGACCAAAGAGGAGTAGAGGGCAATAATGACCTCACGTGATCTAGACTGTATGCTTCTGTTGATACATCCTAGAATTGCATTTGCCTTTTTTGCTGCTGCATCACACTGTTGACTCATGTTAAGTATGTGATCAATTAGTATACCCAAGTCTTTTTCACATGTGCTGTTACTTAGCCCTATTCCTCCCATTTTGTATATGCTTTTTTCATTTTTATTGCCCAGATGTAGTACTTTGCATTTTTCCCTGTTAAAATCCATTCTGTTAGTTGCTGCCCACTGCTCCAGTTTATTTATATCTTTTTGAATCCTCTCTCTCTCTTCTCTAGTATTAGCTACCCCTCCTAGCTTTGTGTCATCAGCAAATTTGATCAGTTTACCCTCAATTCCTTCATCTAAATCATTGATAAAGATGTTGAACAATACAGGGCCCAAGACAGAGCCTTGTGGTACCCCACTTGAGACATTCTTCCAACTGGATGTGCAGCCATTTACGACCACTCTTTGGGTCCGATCACTAAGCCAGTTATGAATCCACCTAACAGTTGCCTTGTCCATTCCATACTTAGTCATTTTTTCAATAAGGATTGTGTGAGATACTTTGTCAAATGCTTTGCTGAAGTCAAGATATACTATATCTACAGCTTTTCCCTGATCCACCCAGTCAGTGATTCTGTCATAGAAGGAAATTAAGTTAGCCTGACATGACTTATTAGTTACAAACCCATGCTGACTCTGTTTAATCACTTCATTCTTATCCAGTTACTTGCATACATGTTCTTTAATAATTTGTTCAAAGATCTTTCCTGGTATAGAAGTCAGACTCACCGGCCTGTAGTTCCCTGGGTCCACCTTCTTCCCCTTTTTGAAGATAGGAACAACATTTGCTCTTCTCCAGTCTTCTGGGACTTCTCCTGTTCTCCAAGAATTTTCAAAGATTATGGACAGTGGTTCAAGAATTTCTTCTGCTATCTCCTTCAGTACTCTGGAGTGTAATTCATCTGGACCTGGAGACTTGAATTCATTTAGGTTAGCTAAGTGTTTCCTCACTGTCTTTCTGTTTATAGATATCCTGGATTCTTCTATTCCTTTAGACTCGTAGCACCTTCCATCTCCTTGCTATACATACATGGATATAATATTCTTGACAGCGTCCATTGCGTCCTTGGTACCATGCTGAAACACACATACAGATTATCTATATTTATGGTGCATGGGCAGAAAAAGTATTTTTTGGTTTCCTCAAGAGCAGTCCCTGTTTCCTTGATGACCTGCCTACATGCACCAAAACACATTTGTAGTGGGCAAAAGTGCATTGAATTCATTTAGTGTTTACCTTCTCCCAGATATTAATCACCAGGAGGGTTTATTCTGTATATGCCCATTATGGATTGATTATCCTAGCATCCATATTTTCTATAATATTACAGTATGTATATCTATGCATATTGACTTGTTTTTTAAGTGTCTCTGATTTTCATTTTTTTTCTTTTGGGCACATTATTTTTGTGCCGATCTTTGCGTAAGTGCATGGCTACTTTATTATTACTCCAGTAATATATACCCCTGATTTGCCCTTGGCCATCAGACACATGGATTTTCAGGCTATTAGCTGGTAGGTGGCTCAGCTGCCTCTTTCATACAAAAGATCGCAGTCCCTGCTTAGAGTACCTGTGTTCTCTATGAGAAAGCCGCTGTCAAATATCTCTAGCAGCAACTTATTTCATGGAGAACCAAAGGATCAGCAGTCCAAAATTGGAAATGCCGGATCCTAAACTGCCCTAACAATCATGTGTCTGGAGCCCCCATATACATTAGACTGTTGACTAAGCCCATCGATATCGACAGTTCGGCCTACTTTAATCTAATGTACAGTACAGACCAAAAGTTTGGACACACCTTCTCATTTAAAGATTTTTCTAAAATATAAGACATATTTTCAGTTGTTTCACACTTTTTTGTAAAGTGTAATGTATAATTCCACATGTGTTAATTCATAGTTTTGATGCCTTCAGTGTGAATGTACAATTTTCATAGTCATGAAAATACAGAAAAATCTTTAAATGAGACGGTGTGTCCAAACTTTTGGTCTGTACTGTATATGGATGGGGGCCTTAAACTTTTGCTTTTTATGCTAATTGCACTTGCTTGTTTACCTAATTGTTAATAATCACACCTACTTAATTTACATGACTATTTAACGCTATTATTATCTTATTTGAGTTAAATCAAGCTGGTGTATGTGAATGTTATGTGGTCTTTACATCAGAACAAGAGGAGTATCCCACGAAAGGCATTATTTTTAGACAAATAATTTATTTTTGTATAGCCCTCACTTTTCTACTTTTTTTATCTGGAGTGACCACTTTCATTATTATCAATACAATCGCTTGACTATAACTTTGTGAAGTAGAATAAAGCACTGTGTACTGTTTTTGTTCTTTTTGATAATTATTTCAATAATTCATCTCATTGCAACTTCCTGTTAATACACATTCATAGTTACAGACAGTGACACATTACATACCAGTGCAAAATAATTATGATTACTGTATATGCCTTAAAAAATACAGATGACAATCTGATATGCTATTTCTAACGATATGTCCTCACACTTTGTGATGTTAGCATTGTATACCTTTTATGTAAGTGTTAACACTGCCTTAGATATATCCCTTTACAACATATGACAGATCCAACTGTTGAGAAAACATGCCATGCTAAATCTCAAGAGATGTAAACTGAATCTTTAACACCTATCTATATCACTGTTTTTAGAAAATAAGCACAGTTTATGGATGCCATATGGAAAACGATCCTTTTAATAATAGAATGTATATTCCAGTTAAAGGACTTCAATAGATTTAAAAAATGACTGAATTCTTCTAGAAACAGTAATACTTTAGAGGATCAATACCACACAGACCATCAAAAAGAGTGATGTTTCTAGCTGAAACAAGACATTTAAAAAAAAAATCAAAAGCCCATTTAGTCGATAAACATTTATTACTTTTAAAGGCTGTGGATATTATTGACATTGTGTCAATTTTTGACAGTCTGCAATCTTCATCCCATTATTCATGTTTGGAATACCTGATTATGCCATTTGAAGCCTGAATTAAATTTAAGATTTTTCTCTTGAGGGAGTCTTTCCCAGTAATGCAGGTTGGATGTGAGCTCTATCTTCATCTAGGGTACTGATTTCTTTATTTCTCAGATATCAGCTGAGCTTCTATCACTAAGAAGCCAGTTTTCTCTATCCTCCCTGAGACTGTACATGCTTTCTCTCCTAAACACATTGTGGAAATCTATGTCCAAGACCATCCCTGCTGCCTTTCTAATGCTAAAGGTACTGCCACACTAAACAATATCGCTAACGGGAT
>VIAB01000463.1:337287-353190 GCA_009801035.1 Oophaga pumilio
CCCTTCCTCTATTCTACTACATGCCAATACAGTGGGATAAGCTGTTTTCATTGGATAAAAACATTGGAAGATCTGCGATGTCTAAGTCTGATGTAGGGCCCACAAGTTAATGTGAAAAGGGTATTAAACCCACGTACAGAAAAGTGAAACGGAAGATAGTAACAAAGGGATTGAGATTAAGGAAAGAACTGCTTGGATATTTTTTTCCATTATTTGTGAATTATAGTCATTTTAATTGAGTCATTGATATTTCTATAAAAGGCAATTTGAGACATTGTTATGAATGAACCCTTTAACTATGTAAGTGGCGGTGTTTTTATTATATCGGTACGTCCAATTCAGTCCCATTGGAATTAAATGGAATGCCCTGCAGTAACAATGCCGCTCAAATGGTCCCATTGGGAATGTTCAAGGGGGTAATGGATGAAGAACTAATAACATTTTCCTAAAGAATATTGCAAAAGAAAATAACATGTTTCATTAGGTTCCACAAATATCTTGCGGAATTTCACATAACATGTAAAATAAAATCTATAATGCATGTTTAATAAGTGTATGCTACAGCGAATACATTACATGTGATGGTTATTGCTTAACTTTGGCT
Organism: Oophaga pumilio; assembly: GCA_009801035.1. Lineage (NCBI taxonomy): Eukaryota > Metazoa > Chordata > Amphibia > Anura > Dendrobatidae > Oophaga > Oophaga pumilio. Next base: position 337,892 of record VIAB01000463.1, read on the forward strand.
TTCATGTGATCCACCTGAGCATTGGTACATGGTTCAGTCAAGCAGCTGTATTCCCACAGCGCACAAGAAGCGGGATATTTCCCAAGCTAAAATTCTTGGCAACCTTCTTCAATACATGTCTTGGATAACAATGGAGTGACAATAGTCCAAATCAAGTGGAAGACTAATGCCTCGTAAAGCGTGGGCTGACCGTGCACCTTGATTCTGCACAGTACAAGTACTTGTCCAATGTGAGAGCAGTCAGATAGACAACGACCGTAACTCTATCTAGAGGCTTTGTGGATGTACTCATCGCATTCAAGGGTGTGTTTTGTTGGACTCCTTCCACTACAAATGTAGATCAGATGTCCACATTTGCTCTTCTATTCTTCAAGAATCTCCACTAATCTAAGAATCCAATCAAAACTACATAGACTGAGTTCAAGTTCGGTAGGGGTTATTGCAGGAGAAGTGTGCTCCTAATATCTTATGGAAAGAACAGAGCCACAAAGCGCACTTTTATAGAACCACATGAAAGCCTCATTTATTTATTACCCTTTCTTGTAATTTTGAGGTGATCCTCTCTGGCCTTTCACAGTCTCAGAGTGCATGCATTATTTAGCGAGCGCGATCTCCATTGTACGCGCCTCACCCAAGCACACATGGACAACGAGGCCGCATGTGTAATGCTTCTTCATGCTAAGCATTTCAAGGTTTGTTGGTCTGTAATTTACAGCCTGGAACTCTTGTAAAAATCCAGAGTGATTTTTATGGGTAAAACTATCACAAACCAATTACTGAGCTTGCACCAGTTGCTGTGTTTTAATAAAGCCCCCGACATAGATGTTATGACTGTGATATTTTACAGGCCGTTAAGACAGGATGTTTAAACAGAAGAGTGGCAGGGCGAAGACAGAGAACAGAAATCATTCTTATTTATGGACATAAGCACCTGTCTTCTACATAGTAGAAAGTGTTTACTGTGGTCACAATACTGAACCCTATAACTTCCACATTTCCCTATATACAAAAAAAGACTGATAATTCAATTTGGGTTAAAAGAACAGAGGTCCATACACCAACAAAATAATATTTTTAAAAACTTTTTTGCTCATTTGTGTTTTTTATCACATGTAACATACTATATTTTACGGTGCACAGACCCTGAGGCCCAAAGAATCTAATTCCGATTTATAGCTGCTCCGTAATTAAGCATATTTTGCCCTCAGAATTAAGTCACTAAGAGATAAATCAGCTATTATATGGCATCCAACTTGATTTGCTTTCTCACTGAACCCTACAAAATTAGAATAAAAGAAATCTTTATATTAAATTGAAGACACATAGTTGTGCAGTGTGGGCTACATAAGGCAATGGGCATGGTAATATGGATGAATATAACATAGATCCTTAATATAAAAGGGGCAAATACAGTAACTGAAAAGAAAATGTGCAAAATGGGTACCTACAATTTGTAATATATGGACTATCAAAGTATAATTTGAAATTACTGGAAAATGTGTGTACTCAGTTGGTTTTTGTGTCCATTTGCCACATCATTGAAGAAACCATGGTTGACACATCATTGCAACTGTCAGTGTTAGACTGTCATAGTCCAGGAGAAAATTCACAAAATTCACCATAAGGTAAAATCTGTTATTTCAAATACAGTTATAGTTAAAGAGTAAAAGCCATATTAATTTTTATTTCATAAATTGGTAGTGAAAATAAGCAACTTTGTGACATATCATATCAGAGAACTCTGCTTCTTTCTCCTCCAGGACTGATCTTTCATTCTCAAAATTCTCAATTCACAAGTAAAATCTGTATTCAGTGAAGACAGTTACATCACTGAGAAAGGAGACGGCAGTTGCTACTGATTAGAGTTTATGTAGATAGCAGGGGAGAGAAGGGAGGAGCAAGAGGCAGAGCCTCTCCGTCTTCCTCCACCTTTTGCCTAAACACTTAAGTACCAAGCTTTCTTATTTGCGATCCTCACACGGATCTATGAACTTGAAGAAATTCGAAGTTGATCCTCCTCGGATCAATGTGCTCATCTCTAATAATCATGGATCTTTATGATAACTTTCCCCTTCGGATTGTGTATCAGTCTTCACTGCAGTTCCTAGACCGGCATTTGAACTAAACTATCACATTTGATCTTAGCAACAATGTCCCAGCTGACGTGGATTTACCCTTAACATCTGCCAAGGAGACAGACTTGTCCCTAGAAAGACACAGTCACCAAACACATTCTTATGAGAGGCTGGGCCTTGTGGGACTTGCATTTTCAAGACCAAGACTTGAACTACAGCACCTGTTCATGTAAGATTCAACGTATCCCCTACCTGCTGTTCACTTAGAATTTTTCTATTTATCAACTAGAGAAGCAAAAGAAGAGGAAAGATATGAGTGCAGACGCTCTAGTACAAGCACTATGGGTATCAAGGATAATCCAGTACTTATACTATGCAGAATAATATCTCCCTACTGTAATTTATATGCTATAATTACTGATTAACTGGGATATATCCACTAAACCACTTTAGATATCCATAATAATTTCCATAATGGATACTTACAGTCTGACATCATTGATAGTATGCAATGAAAAATATTTCTGCTCATTAGACTACATCATGATTTTCTTGTGCAAACTAGAAATAATATAATTTTAGCAGAAAATATAGGTGTGCTTTGAAACTCAATTTATAATTAAAGCGTTACCGTTGTTTTAATTGTTATATTAATCAAAACTAAACATGAAAATAAGCAACTTTTTAATATATCTTATTATTATTCTTTTCCTTCCTGGATTGATCTTTTAATCATAATTCATGGATAAAGTCTATAAAATCTTACTTCACTCAAAACAGATTATCACATTTACTAAGACAGAAGATGTCAAGGAATGACACCGGGAACCACACAGATCCCATCATTGCCACCAATTTTCAAAGATAACAGTTGGAGTTGCACAGATCCCACCGCCGTCACCTTTTTGTCAGGGATGACACTGGGGAGATCACACAGATCCAACCGCTCCCACCAATATGTCACGGATAACACCGGAGAGATCACGCAGATCCCACTGCTGCTATCAATTGTCAAGTATAACACCCGTGGGGATCACACAGATCTCCCCGCTGTCACGAGTTTGTCAGGGGGCCCAACTTCACTGCCTCCAATCGTCAGGACAATTATGCAATTGACTGACGAGTGACAGACAGACAAGGCCACGGATGCTTCCACTAGGCCAGTTATTGGGGAACTCCCAGTGAGTGTACGGTATATACACTTTTGATTCCAACACATGGAATATATATATACCCTGGTATGGTCACTGCCAACTGTACAATAACAAAAAGGAACCACTTGCTGCCACCACCAATCATTTCTACAGGACAACTGGACACCCATTACAAAGTAGTGTACAGCTTCAGGGGTGTGGTTTTCAGAGAAAGAGGAAAGGAGCTATTACATTTTATATTTTTAATATGGAAAGGTAGGCAGTGTTTAAAAAAAATATACAAATATGTTAGAAAATGGTATATACAATTACAGGAAATGGCTCAGAGCTTAGAAGAGGGAGGTACTCCTTAGGAAAAGGGACCGAGCCACAGCAAGCTGTACCTTCCAGGACTAACAAATGACCAAACCCAAATTCTTCTTTTTATTAGATCAAGGTTACACCTACATAACTCCACTTGGTGAGCTCATGTGGGCATAGTTGTGGGATGTGTTAGGTCTTTTACTTTTCTATGAGATCCCCAACTTTCAGGATATATTTGCCCCTGGAAGTCCCAGGCATTAGATATTGTCTTATTGTGATTTTACCTTTCTATAGAGATGAAGCATGAGATGGATAGCATCATCCATCGGATAATAATAAGTTGGAGGGGATAGAATGCCCTTACTGTGATGTGAGTGAATGTGTTATCTTTGTCCCTTTGCTATGACGTCGAGAATATATCTCCCATAAATGTTGGATTGATACAAATCCCACTATTCATCACTGACCACTGGCTCCAAAATGTCTCAGAACAGTGCTTTGATCAGAGGAAGACCTATCCCTGGGAAGCATACTTCCTCACCTCCGTGTAAACGAATCTCAGTCTTGGTGTCTTTTTCCAAGAACAATTTTCCTCTTATACTTTAATTTTTAAAATTGTGCAGAGGATAAAAATAAATTAAAAAAAGGCTTAGACTGGAACTTAAAAAAAAACAAGAAAGAGCCAATACTAATCTTCATTGATCTCTCCCAGCTCCCATTCCGTCATTTCCCTTGTCCCATATGGTCTCTACCTTCTGACATGCTGGAAAAACACGTAGTGTTACCTTAGCCAATCAATGGCTGATGTGGGTCACTTAAAAATAGTTTTTATTCCCTGGTCAGTCCATTTAAATCCACTTATTAATATTATTAGAACTAATTATTTTAGTTGTTGAGGCAAATTTATAATAATGTGCATACATGTCAGCAGACTACAGGCTACTAGACTGCAGTCTTCAGATTGTTGGCATATTACAAACTTCCAAAGACAACAATTTGTGGTTTTCTCCTGAATTCCACAGACTCCTGTGTGTTTGGAGTCATTCATGCTACTTCAGAAAATATTTGCAATTTCTATGGGAGTGCTTGTAGCTAGGGAGTGGTGCAATTTGCTGCAACCATCCAACAAAAATATCATTAAATGGTTTCATGTCACAGTAATGATAATTGCTACTTCACATAATTGTTTCTTGTCCTATGATCAAATGGAAGGGATTTTACCTGGCAACATGGGCGCTGTTGGGCTATTCCCTTTGCAGGTGCTGTGCCGCGCTATTGAACACTGTGTCGTCCTGCCCTTATCAACATGAAATTGGTAGCCATAAAGTGTCAAGTGGGTTATAGCATTTGATTTCATCTGCAAACCATGTGTGTTTTCTCTTTTTACAATCTAATAACTTATATACTAATTCCCTGTTTGTTCATAAAGTATCAGTAATTTCTATAAAAGTGCTCGTAAGTAGGGAGTGGTGTAATTTCCCTCAACCAAATCAGAAGAATATCATTAAAAAGGGTTCATGTCACAGTAATGATAATTACTACTCCACATAATTGTTTCTTGTCTTCTGATCTAAAGAAAGAAAATACTATTGAATGGTATTTAAGTGTTTGTAATTACTTTGTTGTCAGCAGTCTTATTTTTACAAAGTCCTTTTACCTATCATTTTCTAGAATATATGGTGAGTGGAGATCAGAGACCTGGTGAAATCACTTCAGATTCACTTTGCGCGAATTGCCAAAAATGGCTTCTGAAATTCCACATAAAGCAGAAGGCTGCATCAGCCTGAGAAGGCTCAAATGACCTCATCAGCAGACAGGTGAGTTTCTCCATAATACTTTGCTGCTATCATATCACATGGCATAGTACAAGCAATCAGAAGGGACTATGATAGCCTGTACAAAAGCAGAAGCAGGAAATGAAGCAGCCATTGTGGGATAAATCTGAATAGTGAGAGGAGTTACCAGTTTACACCTTAGCCATAAAGATAATGAGAGAAAGCCATCAAATTGTAAAGAAAAAGAAAAGCAGCATTCTCACATTGTGGCCCATTGATGCAAAAAAATTAATTGTTTTGCCTCAATTTCAAAAACTTTGGGAAAAACGTTACAGTTCTACGGTGATCATAGGAAAAAATGTGATGCGGCTGAATCATGTGGTCTCACAAAAGTGTTGATTAGTGCGTGAGGAATAGAGAATATAGTCATTCATGTTTTTCAGGACAACAGAAGGGCTTGATCAAAACTTTTGATCAACAGCAAATCGATTCACCGCAAATCAAATTTCTCGAGGATCTTGTTAATCTGATTTTTAAAATATTTGCTCAACTCCAATGGTGAACTAATAAAGGTTGAACCAGTCAGTCATTGTCACGTTTTGTTACTGAAGTTTCTTGAGGTAACAATTATATTGGATTATTCAGTTTTTTTCTTGTACACTGTTCACAATAAGTTTATCAACAGCTTTTATATATAATATGTAAAAGTGTAACAACATCCCACACAAAATCTTTAGTCTACTTTACTTGTTTTTGACAGTTTACATTTTCCATTTTGGTGGGGTCAAAGTCTCTGTGGCCATATGTTATTGTAAAGTCTGTAATAAAAATGTACAAAATCTACATACTGTATGTAGATTTTTCTTTTTTGGTGTTTTCATAGTGTTTTGTAGTCAGTGGTGTATGGCAGTAAAGAACATAACAAAATAAAAAAAAAACATACCTAATAAAAATGCATTTCATGCATGGAATACACAAAATTTTCAATTGTTGGTTCATAAAGACAGTGCAGTCTTGCATGGTTGAGTGCAGATATGCCTCCAAACTGCCAGCCACTACGTGGACCATACACTAAAGGGAAGAGTTATATTTGTCAGGGAGTCAGTTCGTTAACTTGCGTTGGAAGCAGGAAAAAGTGTAAGGAACAAATATAAGCGTCTTCGATATGAGCCAAATTGTGATGACTGAATGACTTAGTCAGAAAATTTCCCAAACCAAAGTTTTGGTGGAGTTTTAATGGGCACCTAGTAGAGATGAGCAAATATATATGAGTGGAACTGAATTCTACTTTAGCATTCCAAAAATTCCACATATGCCAAAATGCAATTTTTTTCTAATTCACTTCTGCTTTGATTCAGCAAAATGGTGGCTGCTGGCCTGCAAAGGCCAATCAAAAAGTTAAAAAATAGAAAAAAAAACACCTTACTGCTTACATCTCCAGCTCCTCCGCTACTCACCATAACCCATTCATCCCTCATCATAGCTTTTCATCAGAAATAATAAGTGCTGAAATCCCCAGGCCTCCTCACGCTAGACAGGGATGGTGTGCCCTTACACGGGTTTGCGCAAAACTATCCTGGACCGCCTCAGAGGAAGTCCAAGCCTGGCGTGAGGAGGCCTAGGGATTCAACGCTTGCATTGGTAATAAGGAGATGTGAGGAGGACCAGAGAGGTGAGTGGTAGGCTCAGGCATTAGCTGCAGTGGTCGCATGCAGTGCAGTCATGATCTCACTACATGGAACAATGGCAGAGAGGCACCACTGGAGGAGGTGTAAGGCAAATATTGTAGTTCTTGTCATTTTCAACATTTGCAAGCCTATAGTCTGAAGAAAGTTGAAAGTGGAAAAACCCTTTTAAGTTTTCTCTTTTCCTACAGTGCCACCATGATGGACGTCAGGCATTACAGTATGCATATTACAATACAGTTGTGTTTTGTGTAATAAACAACAGCGCAGATTATCCAGGGTGGGAGAAGCTTAGTGTAGGAACTTTCCATTCTGGCCAAGAAATTAAGATCCTCTAAATAGGGTCACCCTCTATCAAATATCAATTCCCTAAAAGGTTAGTTTTCTAAACCAAACAACTCTTTAATGTGCTGGAAGTAATGGGGTAATATGTTTCTCAGAAAGAGAACGTGCCTATTAGAGAAAGTCATATTAGACAAAGTCATAAAGCCAAGTCTAATTCCACTGCACAGGTGGTTACTTTATGTAGAGCAAACATTACGTCATCCATACTAAATCATACAAATACAGAACAAGTTAGCAGAGAGATTCAAAGTAAACTTTACCTATGAAGTCGCTAACACTATGCAGCAGAAAGAAATGATATGGAGTACACAAGGGAGAACACCATGGCACGCTCATCACAGGCTGTATAATGACCATGATTTACTGAGCAAACAGAAATGAATATTTAGTTACTAGCAAAACATTGCTGGCCCAGTTCAAAATCAAACATCAAAGAATAGCAGTCTACCTTAAGTGTAGCCCCTAGGGAACAAGACACAGAGACTGTCTTTAAATAAGGGTGATGAAATGAGCACACATGAAGAATGTTAATGGGTCGTCCTTTTAAGATTGATTAAATCCACAGATCTTTCAACTGAACAGATCTACCTAGTAAAGTGTTTTTTACGCTATCAACAAGGCAGCCTAAAATAAGAAAAAAATTATGAAGAATAATTCTTACCAAAATGATGCTTGCTGATTAGATCTAATGCCAGTCTAATATGGGAACATATTTTGCTTGGATTACAAGAGCGGCCCAATAATCTGATCATCTAAGCTAGCAGCATCATAGGTGCATGTATGCATGTATCCAACTGGCCTAGATCACAAAATTCATGTTCACATTCTGTCTTTATCTGGCAGTCAAAAACACTATTATTGTTTATTTTTATAGCAACGTTGATTCCATGGTGGTGTACATGAGGAGAGGTTACATACAAAACACAAATAAAAATTACAATGAACAAACTAATATTGACAGACAGGGAGAGGGGAGAGGACCAAGGTTCAGGGTTTTAGCAGCTCCAATGTTTGTGAGGCGGCAGCTCTGGTAGTGGTGGGGTGGTAGAGGGTTCATTGCAGGCTATAGGCTGTTTTGAAGAGATGGGTTTTCAAGTTCCTCTTGAAAATTTCAACAGTACGGGGTAATTGGACATGTTGGGGCACAGAATTCCAGATAATGGGGAATACTTGGAAGAAGTCTTGCAGGCGATTGGGTGAGGAGCGTATGAGTGTGGAGGAGAGAAGTAGGTCTTGGGAGAACGGGAGATTATGTGTGGGAAGATATTGGGAGATTAGTTCAGAGATATATGGATGGCTTTGTAGGTTAGTGTTAGCAGTTTGAAGTGGATAGGTTAAGGAATTGGGAGTCAATGAAGGGATTTACATACAGAAGAAGCAGAGGAATAGCAGAGGTGCATTAGTCGTGCAGCAGAGTTAAGGACAGACTGGAGAGATGCAAGAGCATTAGCAGGAAGGCCACAGAGGAGGATATTGCAGTAGTAGAGGTGGGAGATGATGAGCGCATGCACTATTATTTTAGTAATTTGAGGGTTGAGGAAAGGACGCACACGCAAAAAAAATAATTGGTGGAGTAGGGTAGGTCACAGCACATAGGCGCAGTCACAGAAAGGCATACCTCCCAACCTTTAAAGACAGGATGAAGGTCATGTATTGCAGCACATGCAACGTATTTGTGCCTCTATTAAAGTCCTTTAGTGTTTTTACGCACTATGATACCCCTTTCAAATCCTAAATAGAGTATGATGCCAACAAAAATGTCCCCACATATATGATACACCCACAGTTAATTACCCCACAATACTACCTATACGCAGTATGATCAACCCACAATGCCCAGAGCAAAGTATGGTACCCCCACAGTGCCCCAACACATTATAATACTGCCACAGTGCCTCAACAAAGTTCGATGCCACTATAGTGTTCCCAGCGCAGTATGCTGTGACCCCCTACATAGTGCAACACCTTTTATAGTCCCCCATACATAGTATAATACCCCACACAGCCACCCAATACAGTGTGATGCACCTAAGGTGCCCTCCACACAGCATGATGTGTCTTACAGACACACACTCAAAGTATGATGGACCCCAAGATATGCAATGCTGTGTCTGTTTATATTTTTTGGTTTGTTTGTTTGTTTAAGTTAAATCTGTGATTCTTCCCTTTACACTTCTCCCTATTGTCTCCACTCATGGGTTTGGTCAAATAAAAAAATGATGCATAAAAACATGATTAAACTGCTCTATGTGAACCTAGCATTAGTCCCTGTTCATGTCTTGCTGTTATAATACAGTTTTTTCAAGTGTTATCTAAAACCAGAAGTTAAGCCTAAAGGGAAATGCATAATTGAATGATTAAAAATATTGAATATATTAAAATACCTGCAACGAGCTTTTCACAGCATTTGCCTTCTGCTAAGGGAAGAGATGCAGTGTGCAATTAGCCCTATTGAAAAAAATTTGGATACATCTCCTTTTTTATAGGGGTCGCCCACTACTTGGACAACCCCTTCTCATTCTTCATATTTGACCCCGTTAATATAAAAACATCTACACTTCCCTCCAGTGCTGGCATCGTTCCAGCCGTGGTGGCACTCGTGTTCCTGAGGCTCACGTGAGGTTATGTTATGTGAGCGTTGCACCCAATCAGCGCTGGCCTCACTGTCCTCGCCGTTGGACAAATGGAACATCAAGAGGAAGAGAAAGATGCAGCCCTGAATCCCTATTGATATGCAATACGTTTGAAGCCAGGGATAGTGAAGTTAGTGTGACGTAACAACTTCATGTGAGCCCAAGGACACTGCTGGAATAGTGCCGAAACCAGCGGTGAGTATAGGTGTATTTAAATAACAACACATTTAAAGAGGACCTGTCTCTAGATCAAAAATGACCAGTTTTTGCCCTTATTTAATTACCTCTGCTCCCCTGAATATTCTGTTCTTTGTGGGGGGGTTTAAATCCACCATAAGGTTCTAGATATATGGGCCTTTTTATTTAGTGCTAATTTTTATGGTCTTCATCAAGGGGGAGAGGCTCGAAGGATTTATCTGGGCCGGGTCTTTAGGCTCCTTTGCATTTTTACACTGTGAGTCATGCTCCCTTGGTAAAAAAAAAACATAAAAATTAGCACTAAGTAGAACAGCTCAGGTCTCTGGAATTATATGGTAGATTTTAAAAAGAAAGAAGTATAATATTCAGGAGAAATGTGGGAATAAAACAGGAGCAAAACCTGGTCACTTACTGAACTGGTGACAGGACCTCTTTAAGTTGTTTCAAAATCCTAATTAAAGAATTGAACTTTGGATTAGTTAAGGTGAAAAAGGATCAACCATTATCATACTTTATGGAACAGTACAACTCATTTCTTGTATGCCACTTATAAGTGAGAAAATGAAACTGCTGACTATAAAATTTCAAGTAGAATAGGATTAATAGGGATTTCTTGCTGGGAGCCCTGAAAGTGAAGAACATACAAGTGATTGTAATTTGCATGGCTGCATCTTCAGAGCACATTCAAAGGTCTATTGTATTCTAACATTATGCTCCTTTTAACATGAGAGAATTTATAACAGACCGGTCTACAAGTAATTTATAGATTACTTATAATGGAGGAAGATATCAGTCATGTAAAGTATCCTGTTGCAAGAGTATTTGATGGCTCACAAGGTGCACCATCTAATGTGACATTTATCTAGCGTGGCAGTTCTTAGCTCCAAACATGTATGTAATTGTATACAAAAGCAGACTGATGCGGAAGTCCATTAAAAGATTTATACAATTCTAAAGTCTGCTCTACCAGAGTCCAGCAGTAAGGATTAGGCAGACTGCACTTGGCTTCTCATCTGTTAGAATTCGGAATATTAGAATTTTATACTATTGTATCAGTATCGACTATTTACCCCACAACCTTGTTCCAATGCTGATGTTACTATACTGTATAATGGGTCGATCTTCCTACATAAAAAATGGTGATGTATTAAACCATGGTGGTGATTCATTAAAGTGTTTTCGCCCGTTTTTTTTTTAATATAAAACCTGATAAAGTTGCAAAAATTTTGCGCAACTCAGAAGTTGTACAAAAATGTTGTAAATTGCAGAATTTTCTCACCAGCGCAGACGATCTTTGCTAAAATAGGCAGAGCATGGGCAGGAGAGTGCATGGCTACACCCGCCAATCTAGAGCATGAAAAGTTACATCACTTTAGCGGCACACCTCTCACGAGAAATGTGTCTCTGGCAGAGGCACTTGTAGGATGCAACTCTTAATGAATTAGGCACATCTTAGGCTATGTTTTCACGGTCAGGAAACCATCAGTATTTGCTGCGGATTGGACGCTGCGTACAGCCGCGTTTTTTTTTTACCATGTTCACTAAATGCTTAAACTGACCTGCCATTATGATTCTCCAGGACATTACAAGTTCGCAGATACCAAACATGTCTTGTTTCTTTCTTTTTCAAGTGGTAAAAAAATCCCCCCCAAAAAATGGCACCATTTTCTGAGACCCCTAGCATCTATATTTTTTAGGGATCTGTGGCTGGGTGAGGGCTTATATTTTGCATACTGCTGCCGTTTTTATCTATACCATTTTGGGGTAGATACGTTCTTTTGATCGCCCGTTATTGCATTTTATTGCAAAGTTGAGGCGACCAAAAAAACGTAAATCTGGCGTTTTGATTTCTTTTCTCCTTACGCCATTTACAGATCGGATTAATTCTTTTTATATTTTGATAGATTGGGCATTTCTAAACGAGGCAATACCAAATGTGTATTTTTTAATTTTTTTATTGTTTTATCTTGAATGGAGCAAGAGGGGGTGATTTGAACCTTTATATACAGTATATACAGTACATATACTATATATATATTATTTTTTTACTTTTTTTTACACTTTTTACTTCCTTCAATAGTCTCCTTGGCAGACTTGAAGCTGTGATATAATTGCATGTGCTACACAGAGCAGGGCTTCAGCCCTGCTCTGTGTAGCAGAAATGATCATCTGCTTTTAACACTGGTCTCCTGCTGACCCTCGATTGTCATGCCAACCCATTGGTGCCCCCCAATCATGTGACAGGGGCGCAAATGGGCAGGGTTAGTGACGCGCTTCCAGCACGGCTATGTTATATGCCGCTGTTATAGATTGACAGTGGCATTTAATATGTTAACAGCCGCGGGTGGATCACGACACAATCCGCAGCTGTTAAGGGCACATGAGAGCTCAGCTTATCAAATCAGTTGTCATGTGCCAGGAAAAATACAGGCTCAGCGCTGGAGTCTGCATCAAAGAGAGGGAGGTGACCTATGACGTGCAGGTACATCACAGGTCGTAAAGGGGTTAAGCCACACCCATGAAGTACACTTTTTTACTGATACTAGTTTTTGGTGAAAAAGGTAGCACTTCTATTAGATATAGTCTCCAGAGCCTTTTACCTGACCCATCTGGGAAGAGGAGTAAAGAGTTATGGGTCCAGTTACCTTATTCTTGACCCATTGCTTTGCTTGGTGGATGAAGGCAGATGGGTGTTATTGGCCTCATCTGCCTAGGGCACCAAAATATGTTGTCCCATCCCTAGAGGCATATGAAGACTCCATATGAATCCAAAAGAAAAAAGAAAAACGTGCTTCTTTGCAAGCCTTCATAAAACATTGCTTCTAGGGTAAAATATTTACGTCATACAGCATGTGATGTAGAATAGAAATATAGGGTCCTCTGAGCTTTAGATCCAGATATAACATGTATGAAGTGAACAACTTCTATACATATCCTCCTTAGTTATCACTAACATCAACATCGCAACAGAAATCAAATTTTTGTGCTTAACACTTATAACCATTCTTCACCTTTAAATTAAGGCGCAAGGGCTAAAGATCATTGCATGATGTTGTTATATTGCAGTACAATGCAAAAGAATGGGGTTACATGTGATCTGCAAAGTCATTTCGCTTCTTGTTTGTCTCAGTCGCTGTAACTTGTGAGTGTGGAAATGAGCAATGCGACTCTGTTCACTTGCTTTGATGTTTTACCTTGTTGTAATGGCGCGTGCGCACTTTTCTGACCATCTCTGACACATGCGCTTTTTTGTTCTCATTAAACTTTATTGACAACGTTTTCACATGGACATGGACAAGATGGCCACGACCGCACCATTCCATGTGTTCAATTACTGGTCTCCTTCTCACAGGTGAATCATTGTTTAATTATCTTGAATGTGTATATATATTTTATGAAAGCTATACACAGCATGCTATTTTCTCCCTGAGGAAGCCACATTTTGTGGTGATACGCGTGGGAACCTATCCTACACATTTCTTCCTTTCCCCTTTGCTCCTACGGCTCAGCTCTGAATTCCAGGATCCACACAAGTCCTGGTGTGAGTGCACTATTTTTTAGGAATAGGTTTGATTACCAATTGCCCTTTCATTTACTTTTTGTGCCTCATCAGTTTGATTTTGGTCTTGATGCCTAATAGTGAGACATTTTCACTTATGCGCAACTATATGGTCTCCTAGGCCCATATGATACTGTGTACATTTTGCAGCTATAATGAATTTGTTCTTGGTGGATCAAACATATATTTTAAATAATATTTTTTAGGAGCCATTTTGTATTCACTTGTTGCTTAGGGGTATATATATTTACTTGTGTGGGTTTTAATTTCCTTTATACAGAGGCATGATCTATATAGGTTTGTTTTGTATATATTTTAAATTATTTTAAATTTGTACTGTGTGTTTTTGTCCTCATGTAATTTTGATACCTGTTAATAAAGCTTTACATGTTTTCATGCGATTGAGGTGTTCCATACCATGTGGGCATGATCTTTTTCTTCCCCCATTTTTTGTTGTTCTGTTCACTTGCATTGTGTCGCAACGTAGCAGTGGCAGCTGAGCATACCTTGGCAAACTATGGCCCGTGGGCCACATCTGGTGCTTCGGCTGTTCCTATCCAACCTGTGGATCGGGACAGCAAAAGGACAGGAAGCAGTGGCTTGCAGGCTTCCCACCACTGTCCGACATCTAAGTTTCACTTATGTCTGCATCCTCGGGATGCAGATACTGGTGAACGTGAACATAATTGGCGATGAGGAAACTGTCAGCTACGCTTCTGCCATTCAGCATTTGTGTCTCAGATGTCATTCGATCGCATCTGTTCTCTAAAGTGCAGAGCAAAGACCACAGCAGTGTACTAGAGGAATGGGGAGTGGTGAGTAGGGTTTTCTTTTTTGTTATTCACTTGTGGGGGGAATATGTGGGGCCATCATTATGTGTTGGGGACTGTGGGGATCATACTTTGGAGTTCATCATTCTTCATTTGTGGACTGTGGGAGATAGTAATGTGTTGGAGGGCTTTAATAAATCATACTATTATCATTCTGTGTTTGGGGGCTGTGGGGGATCACACTGTGTTGGGGGTGATATGGGGACCAACATATTGTGTTTGAGGGCTTTGGGGGATCATACCGCATGTGAGACTATCTTGAACATCATAATGTGTATATGGGGTCTTGGGGCGTCATCATATTGTTTGGGGTCTGTAGTAGCCATTATAATGTGTTGGGATCTATGGAGATCATACTGTGATTGTCATCACTCTGTATATAGGGAGAAATAGGGAATCATACTAAGTGATGGGTGTCATCATTCGTTTTGTGGGATCATACTTTTTGGGGCGCTGGGGGGGTCATCATACTGTGTTAGGGGCTGTCGGGGATCATACTGTGGTTGGGGGTCATACTGTTTGGGTTATTTGCCATCATACTATGTCTGGTGTCATATTTTAGGGGGCTGTGAGGCCATCATATTGTTTTTGGGTAGCTTTTGCTCATAGTACAAGGGCTGAATAACAGGCAGGGGTGCACCTACCATGAGGCGAGTTGAGCACTCTGCCTCAGGCAGCGCTGCCTCACTGAAGAGCAGGGGCGGCAGATTCTTATGTCCTGATCTGCTCCTGTTACTCTCAT
>VIAB01000464.1:20235-31005 GCA_009801035.1 Oophaga pumilio
CGAATAATCCTGAACGTGTGCACTTAGCCTAAAAGTAGCACCAATTTGTGTATGACAGTAGTGCATGCTGTGATACACTTACACAGTGACCTACATTGGTCAGTGTGTGCCCATGTGCTGTCCATTCGGCACTCGAAGAGTACACTGACTGTCTAAAAGTAGCTTTATGCTTTAGATTAGTGCTAACCTAAAGAGGCTGTTCAGTAAAAACAAGTTATCTCTTATCCACCTACAGTTGCTTGCAAAAGTATTGACCCCCATAGCATTTTTTGTGTATTTCTACCTCACAATCTGGAATTTCACTTTTTGGCAAAACTCAAAATGAGCCTTACAATTTTTGTGTGTAATTAAAGTCTTTTTTCTGCCCACTCTTCCACAAAGATCACCTCTCTGGAGTGTACTGCTTATTGTGGTCATATGGACAGATACTCCAGTCTCTGCTTGGGAACTCTGCAGCTCCTTCAGGGTTATCTTTGGTCTCTGTGCTGTCTCTCTGATTAATGCCCTCCATGCCCGGGCTGAGAGTTTTGGTAGTCGAACCTCTCTTGGCAGGTTTGTTGTGGTGCCATGTTCTTTCCATTTGATGATAATGGATTTGATGGTGCTCCGGGGGAATCATTAGAGGTTGGGATATTTTTTATAATCCAACCCTGACTTGTACTTCTCAACAACTTTGTCCCTCACTTGTATGGAGGTCTCCTTGGTCTTCATGGTGTTTGGTTAGTGATGCCTCTTATTTAAAGGGAATCTGTCACCCTAAATTGGCGGGATATTTAAATGATGGCAGTCAGGTCAGATGGGCGGTGTTTTGGGTACTTGCCTTAACATGTTGTTCGTCGCTGTCTCCATTATTTCTGGGAATTGTAGTCGTTGCCCTCCATATAACGCGCCTGTGCATTGCAATCTGCGGGCAAAGCATACTGCGCGTGCGCAATTCAAGATTGCAATGCGCAGGTGCGTTATATGGAGGGCAGCGACTACAATTCCCAGAAATAATGGAGACAGCGACGAACAACATGTTAAGGCAAGTACCCAAAACACCGCCCATCTGACCTGACTGCCATCATTTAAATATCCCGCCAATTTAGGGTGACAGATTCCCTTTAATGGTGTTGCAGCCTCTATAGCCTTTCAGAAAAGGTGTATATACTGACAGACCATGTGACACTTAGATTGCACACAGGGGGACTTGTTTTCACTAAGCATGTGACTTATGAAGGTAATTTCTTGCACCAGAAATATCTAGGGGATTAATACCAAGGGTTGAATACAATAGCACACGCCAATTTTTAGTCACTTGATCCCATAAATTTAATTTATACTTATATTTTTTCACTTCACCAACTTAAACTATTTAGTGCTGATGCATCACACACAAATCAGATTACAAAAATATTTATACATACATATGTTGTCGTGTAACAAAATAGGTAAAAAGACAAGGAGGTGAATACTTTCGCAAGCCACTGTATCCATTTGATCGGTAGAAGTCCAATGGTGCTGTGACGTGCACCAATTGACAGAGTGGAGAACTTTTATCCCTGTTAGAATAGAGTGACAGTGCTACATTTGGCTTTTTCTGGCTGACCCACTGAAAACAGATGGTGCGGCAGTCAGGCGCCATTTTGCCATAGTGATAAAAGTGCCTCATCAGGGACAAAAATTCCCCGCATTGCCGATCGGTGAAGGTCCCAGCAGTGCAACACCCACCAAGTTATCACCTATTCAGTGGAGTAATATCCAATTTAAAGTATGGGGACTGGAAATAAGGTGTAGTAGATTAATAAAAAATGACTCCCATTAATGTATACAAATTACTAGTAGTGATGAGCGAGTATGCTCATTGCTCGGGTTTTCCCAAGCATGCTCGGGTGTCCTCCCGAGTATTTTGGCGTGCTCAGAGATTTAGTTTTTGTCACCGCAGCTGCATGATTTGCTGCTGCTAGACAGCCTGAATACATGTGGGGAATGCCTGTTTGTTAGGTAATCCCTACATGTATTCAGGCTGTCTAGTAGCCACAAATCATGCAGCTGTGGCGACACATACTAAATCTCCAAGCACTTCCAAATATTCGGAGATCACCCGAGCACACTCAGAAAAACCCGAGCAACAAGCATACTCGCTCATCACTAGTACTCACATCCAAGATTTCCTTGTTAGCTTTTGGAGATGTGTTCTCTCGCAAGACCTTGATCGCCACCTGGATTTTTACATTCTCGCCATCTGGAATCCATATGCCCTGAAAAATTGTAATTTCACATTCAGAAATCTGTTTCTAGAAGGTGTGAAAAATGTTCTTCTATGTAAATGTCCCTACCTTATACACTGTGCCAAATGCACCGGACCCCAAAATCTTCATTTTCTTCAACTCTGTTTCCTTGAGGATCCTCATTTGAGCCTGGTTCGGCATTGCTCCACTGGGAGTCAAAGGTTCCACCAGCTAGACAAAAAGCAAAATGAGTGAGAGGTCGGCCATGGTCAGCATGCATCAGCATTATTCCAGAGCACATCGAGACATAACCCTGGTCCCTCATGTACCTCATGTTCCTGTAGTATGCGCTTTAAGGTATGTTTTTTCTTCAACTGTTTCCTTCTCCTTATCACCAATACAAAGACGACTGCAGCTGTCAATAGGAGTAAGATGCTGCCAACCACTGCCACTATCATGTAGGTTTGACTGTGGAGGAAAGCAATATATGGTAAGAGCATGGGAGATATCGACCCAAGGGAATCTGCTAAATCATACCCTATACAGGAACTCACCTGTTATTCACAATGATGGGGCACCCCTTCTCGTCTAGGTTATCACACCTAACAAAAAAATGAAGTCATAGTAACAAAAGTGACCTTGTGGGAGATGTATCAAAATTGGGGCAAAGGAAAATTGGAGAAATGCAAATAAGAATTAATAGTTTTTTATGGTAATTGTGAATGTAGACAAACGCTTCACTTACGCATGGGAGCAGTTAACAGGACACAGCTGGCAGATGCCATCTTTATCTGCATACTTCCAAATGGGCACAAAGGAGTCAACTTTTTTCCCACTTGGACATTGGTTAACACAAGTGGTTCCATCCTTGTAATGTGCACATTCCACACACTGATCCGCTTCCTGAAAGAAAATGTCAGAGCTCAAGTTAAAATGTCTAATAATGTCACTATGCTGTAAAACTTGGCGATATATAGAATAGGTTGCACTTACTGGGCCAAAACATGTATTAGATCCATTTTGCGGCATGCATTCTGTGTGACATGCTATACATCGGCTGCCATTGATCATTTCCCTTGGCTCCCTGCAGAGATAAACAATACAATAAACTATTATATATACAGTATATATCATACAGTGTAATCTCAATTAGCAACACTTACCCCTCCTCAACATTGCAAGACTCCACACAGTCAAGCCCACGTAGCAGGCCATTACATTGGATACACTGGGATGCTTCACTACCCCAGCACACAGCATTGGCACATAGATGAAAACATACATGTCCATCTTCCTCTGGAAAGTACGAAGAAATACTACATCAACACATCAAGGTCCAGGAAATTTTTAAGGATATGTAGTGGCACTCAAGGCCAGAAGTACTGTACTACTTAGCGTTTGTTGACTTCACTCCCATCAGTGGTGTGAAGCCACATAGGTTCCATGAGCACCATAATAATAGTATTATGCCCCCTGCAATGAATGAGTGATCCTCTTGGCTGACTTACCACATGTAGGCTGTGGTTTGTTTGCAGTCATCAAAATAATCTGTCTCGAATTCCTAAAAAGGTTTGACCATGGGACAGTGTCTAAAAAGCATAGCTTAGAGTTCCCCTCAATGAGAACAAGTCCACTGCTGATCACTTTCAAGGAGCGCAGTCCAAGAGATGAGATGGAAAGATTGTGGATGACCAGGGAATATGCTCCGCTGCAAAGAAATACGGGTCTTATTACTAACAAGAACATTAGCCTATACACTTAGAGGGCGGTCGACCCATAGCATAAATCAAAATACCACCCCATTTGTCTTCTTTTTTCCCCTCCACAAATTAATCTTGGAACAGGGCAACACACATTTATTTGTCCTCCTTTCTCAAACCATATAGAACCTAAAGAACACTTGACCCTCAAACTACTTCTCCTCCACCTTCCTTGTCAAACCTGTGGTGCTTTTAAGAAGAGAAGTGATGAAAAGGTTCACATAAGCTTTTAGAAAGAGGGTGATTGTGCCAAAGTAAGCTGGATCCACTCGGTCAAACACTCATTTATTAAGAAGTCAATGTAGTGTACTTACTTATATTGCAGCCTTCCCCAAATTACTCGCAAGTTCTCAAACACTTGTAGGCTATCCAGTGCATCAGACCATGTGTCGATGTAGATATATCCTGCAGTACAAGGAAGTGGAATGGAGGAAAAGCTGGACAACATCCAATGGCTATAGCTTATCACACGTAATAGAAATAATGAGTGAAATGATTATTGTGAACCAAATCTTAGTCAGTGCATGCAAAGATTTATCATATTTATTTGAAGAGTTTAAGCTACAGTTTCCCTTCATTTTGTACATTAATCTTAGGACATACATTAATGATCTATATACTATATGGACGAAAGTATTGGGTCACCTGAACATTACAGCTTTTAAGACCTCCCATTTTATATCCATGGACATTAATATGGGGTTGGACCCTTTTCAGCTATAACAGCTTCAACTCTTCTTGGATAACTTTCTACAAGATTTTGTTGTGTATCTCTGGGAATTTTCGCCTAGTTACATAGAACAGCATTTTGTGAGGTCAGACACTGATGTTGTTTGAGAGGATCTGGCTTGCGATCTTCATTTTAGTTCATCCCTAAGAATTCAATGAGTTCAGCCAACCATACTGGGATGGACCTTGCTTTGTGCACTGGGGCACCGCCATGCTAGAACAAAAAAGGCCTCCTACAAACTGTTCCCACAAAATTGGGAGCTACAATTGTCCAATATATCTTGTATTCTGAAGCATATAAGATTTCTCTTCACTTGAATTAAGTCACCAGGTTTATTAAAAAATACACTTTATTGATAACTATTAAAAAGGAGAATTCATGAAAAATGCCTTATCATAACAACAATTACATGTAGTGGCACTCATAATTCTGACTAAATGAGTCATGGAGGGGGGGGGGCAAATAGGGAATACCATCTGTATACCAGCCATGCCTGTCTGCACCTGCCAGTGCCTGCCTGTCTACTAGCTGAGCCCGCCAGCACCGACCCCTCCTGGGTTCCTGCCGTGCCTTCCTGTGCCAGCTGATCTTTCCCTTCTTGACTGTTCCAGCTTCCTGTCCCTTGGCAGTCAACTGCTGTGCGCCGAAGGTCCGTCCTGCTGTATCACCTGGTGTCCATCTGGAGCCAAGTCTAACTCCACAATCAGGGACTCTAGTGAAGAGTCAGGTGTTTACCTTGTTACGCCCATCCAGGCTCTCCACAGACCACGGCACAGTGGTTCCACCACTACAGTTACACCTGGTTTTCTATGTGGCTTAATAAAAACTCTCAACATATGAGTGCCACTTTATGCATTTGTTGTTATGATCAGGGATTTGTAGGGAATTCTCCTTTTTAATAGGTATCAAAAAAGTATATTTTTTAAACTGGATGAGGATTTGTTAATGTTAGACACTTGTTATACTCTCCACACGTTCAGTAGCATTGTTAGTATATTTTCATGAAGAGTACTCCATGAAAAAGTGACCCTAGAATTTAATCAGGGTTTCTTTCATCAGTTAATGCAGCCTGTCCTGATGACAGATTTGTTTTGAAGACATTAAAATCAGGTACCTGTAATTTCTTCAAGGGATCTGAACACATTCAAGTCTTCCACAGTCAGCTGGGTACTGTTATCTGAACCCCTGTAAAATCAGTACACTACATTAATGGACTTACTGGACAGACCTTCAAAATTGAAATCAGGGCTATGATGGCATAGCAAAATTATCGCAGAACCCCAATGTCAATGTCATCTCCAACAACCTACAGTGGGGATCTGTTGGAATCCACCAAGGTGATCATTAAATCTGGTGGAATCTGCGAAGAAGGCTACATAAGGAATACTGAACCTTAGGTTAATATATATATAGCACCATAAGTAACCCATATTGTTAAGCATCATACAGTCCTGTTCCATTTGATTGGATTAGATACGCTAGAGATTTTATGAATATATATGGACAAGACTGTTTGGTACTTTACTAAAGTAACATGATGAGATTTCTCCTTCAGGATATATTCAAGACCCAGACATGATTGTTGAGCCACCATGGATGCCACATACAAGTATATAGTCTAATTTATCGGCTACACTTCAACCTATCTACATAAGGAAGCCTGTTCACTGTAACCCAAGTTTTAGAACCAAAATGTAATGAGTGTATAGATTTCCTATAAAGTGTAGATAACAAGTAACTGCTAGTAGCGTCATCATTACTACATCATGTGCACCTTACATCTATGAAACCTAGCTCTTCTATAGTTTGGCATCCCCCATCATATATATGTATCCCTTATTATATGTGTCATCAGAACGGCTTTCACAAACCTCTGAAAGGATTCAGAAAGGAAAACTAGGTTCCCAACTATTTTCTTGCATCCTCGAAAATGCTGGATATTAGTAGAATTAATGGCTTGTGTTGTCTTCAAGAAGTCCATTCCAAGTCCATAGCAAACTAAGGATAACAGAGTAAGATAACATGGTGAATATCAAAGAAATGTTTCCTATTAAAGCTTTTATGACAAATCTGTCTGATGGAGAAGAGGCAATGTCCACACATTCAAAGCACTGGCAGTTAGTGGACTCCCATCATGGCTGGCATCTGCCATGTAGGAATAAGATGGTAGAAGATTCTAGATACTATAGTAGGAAATCCCCTTCAAGTATCCTAATCCACATCCTGGGTTAGCCATATTTACATGAGTACAGACTAGTGACTCTACTTAGCTTTGATGTCCCAAGTATTAGTACAGGCTATCACATCCACGTTTCTTAGTTCCACTAGAGTATAATAAAATTAATGGCAGTGCCAGATCTGCTATATGGACATTAGTGGTGCCTAATAAACCCAGCTGACTGAAAATGTCTGACTGCTGGGACCCCCAACGATCCCGACAGAGCAGAGATCAACCATGTGCACCTCTTCTTCACTCATTCACTATGGGGAAGTAGCAAACTGCCAAGAGTAGGACTCGGTTATCTCTGCAGAGCGCTTTCCTTGGGATCAGTGAGTGTTATAGCAGTCAGACTCTCCGCTTTGTACCATGCACCACAAACCCATAATATAGCAATGTCCGTAAGGACTTACTTCAGAATTTTAGAACAAAACACATTAATCACCTTTCGCACACTTGTCACATTTTTCACACTTCTGCACATCTCCTACTTTGGTCTCTTCAGTTTCTTGTGGGCAAAAAAGAGTGCAAGAACCAACGTCTGTGGCCAGGTAGTTGTCTAAGTAACAAAAGTGAAGTAATATGTTATGTTGTAGCATATGCCCCAAAATCTAACTGCAATTTTATGTTGCTTTGTATATTAACCCCTCAGTGACCACCATTACGACTTAAAACTGACCTGAGATATAAGAGAACAGCATTCCCCGATGGGTGAAAATGCCGCAGCTGTCGGCTGTACACTACAGCTAACACCCTGCTGCATCAGTCACGATCAGTGTTGGCACCAACCATGGATGTGTAACCCCTTAGATGCTGCTGTCAATAATGTCTAACATATCTAGAAGGTTAACAGAGTGTGGGGGCTCCCTCTTTAACCCCATCATCACCCTAAGATCATGATTGTGTGGTTCTGGTGGTTGTCATAGCAATTCACAGCCAAATAATGGCCTTACAGTCAGCCGGCTATAGTAACCTGTTCAGAAGTTAGCAACATTTAGGTGGTAAAAATAACATATTCTTTTCCTGTCATTCCACTTTGCATTAATTTCTGAAGAGCACCTGAAGGGTTAATAAACTACCTGACAGCAGTTTTGTCAGGGGTGCCGTTTTAAAAATGGTATCACTTTGGGGGGTTCTCCGATATATAGGTCCCCCAAAGTCACTTCAAACCTGAATAGGTCCCTAAAAAAATATATGTTCTGTAAATTTCCTTGAAAAAAAATGAAAAATCGCTGCTACAATTTTAAAGCTTCTAATATCCTAAGAAAATGAAAAAATATTTTACAGATGGTGCTGATGTAAAGCAGACATGTGGGAAATGAATGTTATTTATTAAGTATTTTGAATGGTATGACTATCTGGGTTAAAGTGATAATCATTCAAAGTTTAAAAATTGCTAGTTTTTAGAAATTTTGGGCAAATTTCTGACATTTTTATAAATAAACGCAAAACATATCAACCTAAATTTACCATTATCATAAAACATAATGTGTACAAGAGTTATTACAGAGTTATTTCCACATAAAATGACATTGGTCAGATTTGAAAAATTTGACCTGGTCTCTACAGAGTTAATATACATTTTTATTATGGAAAAGTCCCAAAAGGAGCTATAATAATTACCAAGATGTCTGTTTCTCAGATGTTTGAGGCCATATATTGTAACACAATTTACAAATGGGAATATTAAGCTGTATAGCAGAGGTACTGCTGATACTTTCCCCAAAAAAGTATGATTCTACGAGGCTGGACAGACATCTGTCTCAGACGGTTTAGTGAATCCTGCATTGATCAGGGGGTTGGACACGATGACCCTGGAGGTCCCTTCCAACTCTAACATTCTATGATTCTATGATAGTAAGAACCAAAGAAGCCATCTTACATGGACATTTGATGACACAAGTTGCTCCAAAGGTGTATCTTGCGTTGGGGTTGGGTATCGTTTGGAAGGTCTGCGTATTATATATGGTAGGAGGAGGACAGTGCAGCTCACAAATGCCGCTGTTATTATAATTAAGACATGCCTGTAGGAAAAGAAATATTTAGGTCGCCTGCATGTAAAAAAAAATAAATTAAAGACACAAAAAGTTTATTTAAAGTGGACCTCTTGCGACAATATCGTCTATGAAATATTTATAAGGTGATGTTCAGATTGCAAAGTGTTATTTATCAAGACACATAAATTAAACTAAACATACAGTAAGTACAATTCACCCCAGGCTCAGCGGAAGACATGTAATTGATGACAGGCCATCCACAAGAAAAACCATGAATGTATATATTGACTCTTTAATTTCTCCTGGCAGAGGCAAATTAATAAGGGTCATTGGTGCTTTAAAGGGATTGGACCATAAACAACATTTATCATCCATCCACAGGATAGGTGATAAGTCTGATCGCTGTGGGGTCCCACCGCTAGAACCTCTACGGATCATCCTGTGTCCCTAGATTGAATGGTCGTAGTTGTCAAACATGAGAACTGTCATTCTATTGATTGTCTAGGGGACTGACAAAGATAATCGAGTACAGTGGTGGGATCCCCTGACTCATACATACCACCTATCCTAGTGCACTTATAATTACAATATAAGCACAATTTAAAACATTATGCAAAAATAATGAAGGGGAATATCAACAAGTAAGAACTGCTACATGCTCTCACCAGGCAGTCGGTGTTCTTAGGCCCAGTACATCCGGCCGCGCACTGCTCATGGCAACAGTCACTGGAATATTTCCCTTTACACCTCTGGCAACCGCTCTGGCAGATACTGCTGGTCACTAGCGCAAAGAACAAACCGGAGGTCACAAATCAGGGACATTACAGTATTTCACATCATAATGCTGGAATTTTGGAATATATATTTTTTTTACAGGAAATAAAACCATTCTCCTCAACATTTGACTGAAGAAAGTTCACAAGGTAATCAACCTTAAAGGGGATGACCAGCCTTAGGCTACAAGTCTGCAGTCACACTATGCGATTGCAGACTTGAGAATCCTCTACATCATGCACACTTAGCCCTGGGAGGATTCACCAGTGCCGGCACCGGGAGCGTGTCCGCAATTATGTGATTTGCATACACGTGGTCACATGCAGACTAGTGGGGCGAGACCTCACTTAATACAAGTGTACAGAGCAAAGCTGGACACGTTTAGTTGGAATGTGATGGGAGTATGCATGTCTCATACTTGCTCCTGGCGCTGTCACCTCCTGACGAAAATACAGTCCAGGGGTGAAACGCGCGTCGAGGTTTCTGTGTGCCTCACATACTGACCAGGAGGTCTCAAGGTATTGCTGGGAGGCTGTATATGTTTTGCTGCTATTTGTTTAATGTGCTAGGTTTGATAGCCTCCCATTCTATTATAGCTTGCATTATACAATGACATCCGTATTGACATTTTGTGCCCTTATTGAACTGTCATGCTAATGGATACACATATGTACTGAACACTTTATGAGAATTTAGCTATTTTTCATTAGTGTGTGTCCTTTTTCACTCTATGCACTTTAACATCATGGTCTTATATGTTAGGCATTTTTCCTACTGTATCAAAACAGTTTCCCCTTTTTTTCTGCTTTTTCAACATCATGTTGCTATATAACAAAAATAGTATTTTTGTATTTTATTTGTAATATTTAATAAAACATATATTTTCATATTCAGCATATGGTCTGCATATTCTTAATCTCTATAGTTTTATATCTGAAATAGCACTGTAGAATAATAGTGTTTGGGAAAAGAAGTAAAATAAGCTAATGAAGTATATGATAAAAAATCATAACTCTTATTTTTCTATACACTTCAAAATATTACAGTCATGGCCAAAAGTTTTGAGAATGACGCAAATATT